>CM060831.1:19275000-19470000 GCA_030762175.1 Metallyticus violacea | reverse complement strand
GGTTTCAAAATGTAACGCTTGAAAGCGAGCAAGCATTTAACCCACCACAGCAGCAGGCCTCTTTGTGTTTGTGCTTGCGCGTGAATGAACAAATGAGTGTATGTGCTTAGATGATAATAATTGTAAAGTTATGTAATTTGAAGTATACATTGTTTTTCTATAACTGTCTGTGTAATGAATAGTATATGGTTAAAAGACCTTTAAAAGCTGACCGGTCCGTAGGTTCTGAGTATATATTGTTTGCACTGCTCATCTGAACATTACATTCGTTATTAATGTAAGTTCCTTCGCCTCTTCCTAGATTCTCCCTCCATAGCAAAATGTTAAATAAATGACCAAGACACCGCTTCACAGCATTCCACACGTTATAAATGTTCACAAACTGCTTACAAATTGATAGTGTTAAACCTCTAGCCGCACACTGCTTCCCTGACAGGTTGGCGCCAGCAAGCTGAACAGATGGGCGACCTTTGTTCGTCAATAAAGAATGAACGCAATTAATTACAGGATTCCGGGTCTCCAACACTCCTTAACATTTTCTTTTGCCTGGTCCCCGTTGTGAATCCAGTAACAAAAATGATTCTGTTTGCCTAACTGTCGTGCTAAATAGATACAGACTTTATCAAAAATATTTCATTTAGGGCCAGTTAATATAAAATTTGCTAACTGCAGATTACTTTTAACTGTAGTTTAAAAAGTAACTAGAGGTTAGTGATTCTTCTGTTGCATAAAACGAGTTCAACTTTCAATTTGAGAAAATTAATAATTTTCCAGCCGCCTTGATATGTGTTTTATTTGTTTTTGTTTTTCCTTAATGTGTCTTCAAACATGGGTAAGAAAAAGTCAAAACGAATGCGAGCGGTAACTTTTAGCAAACGTGAGAAGAATATTATCATTGATCTGGTGCTAAAATATCAGGGAATAATTTTAAAAAATAGAGTTGATCTTAATTTTTTTTGAATGGTGTTTAACGCCCGTTTTAACTACTGTGGCACCACAGCGATGAACACTAGTGATACATGAAATGAAATGATAAATTGGGAAAGGATTTTTTAAGGAAGGAAACGTTCCAGGCCTAAGTTTGGGGTACCTCCCCGGCATTTGCCAGTCATGAGGACTGAGGAAAACCTGGAAAAAACCTCAGTCAGAGAGGACGGTCCTGGTGGGATTCGAACCACAGATCTCCCGCTCACAAGTCCGCGCCTTAACGACCTCAGCCACCCGTGGCGGTGGTTGATCTGTAATAAGGATAAAGAACGTATAAGTGGAAAATTGCCAAAGCGTTTAATAATTCTATTGTGCATTATAAAAACCCCAGGCTATATAACGGATATGTGTGTGCAGTCCATATCACCTATAACTCCAGTAAAGCTGCTAATGTTATAAAAGCCTAACATCAATTTCTTTACATCACCCTCTTCGGTTGTTATTTAATGAACTGAGGTCTCAGTGCTGTTATTGCTGTAGTTACTTTATGGATAGATCTACTGACCGCTCCTTTCTCCACTTTGAATGTACCTCCAATAACTATTTGGAAACTCCCTGTAGCATGAAACCGTAAAATTAGTAGTATCATGAACATCGAATCATGATTTTGCTCAGTTTGTGATTGTAATCGGGGACGTAACATCTGTTCCAGTTCTTCGACATCTTTTGCTAAGCGAAATCGCATTTTGAATATTTTGTCATTCATTTCTAGGAATGGATTATTTCTCTTATGAAATATACGAGAAGCTCGGTTAAATTCATCTCTGGATGAGAAATCAGAAATCTGTACAAATACCGCATGTAAGATTAACCTAACAAAACCTTCAAATGAACGCAACTCTGACGTTATTGCGCGGAAATGAAAAGTGAAACACTAAAGAAACAAATCTACACACAATTAAAATAAATGCCTCTTACCATTTTATTTATAAATGAAGTGCTCTGAGAAATGTTTTATTTAAGTATTACTAAACTCCAGTTAGTGCTTTAACTTGCGAAATTTTTCGAGTTATATTTAATTTTGAGTTAAGACGAAATAATCTAAGGTTAATGTCCATACAACAAAATTTCCAAATAAATTTTTATAAGTTTATGCCGTAAACTCAAGTTAACTTTTTATGCAACTGGCCCTTAAAATGATAACGGTCTTCTTATAAAAGATAGAGAATTCAAATGAGGCAGGTATCAGTACTGAAGTTTATTCGAGCTCAGAAAAAATATATTGCTGTGCTCTAACCGTTAGTTTACGAGCTACTGAATGATAAGCATACAACCAGCAAATAAAGGCTTTTTACTTATAAACACACTCTCTTTAGAATTTTGAAACCACACAAATCTATAATGACTCTAATATGATATAAACTGACAGAAAAAAATATTAAAATAACATGCTCGAATTGAAAATTATAATTGCTGAATATTTACACCATATTGTTAGCTACTTGGTGACAGCACCAGAGTAGAAACGGACATTTATCCTTACAAGCTGTAAGCAGGGTGCAGTGCCGAACCGTAGCGAAGAGAACCGACTGGTAACGATTTTAGTAGTAGCAATTAATTTAGGTGAATAATTTCCACACTGAGCCTTGCTAGCTCAGTGGATTAGAGCTTCGTGCAAATGAATTGAGTGTCGTGGGTTTGATTCCCTATTAGAAATTTTGTCTTATTTGTAATTTTATTTTCTGCCAGAATTAGTAAAGGTTTCTAGTTTCTTTATAGTCTCAATAATATTTCTAGCTATTCTTAATGGAATAAATGTTACATTTTTATAGGTTAGGTTAGTTCAGTTTAAGTTTAATAAAAAATAATAGAACACAAAAATTAATCCATACGTTGGGTTATGTTAATCTAGTTTAAGTTAAAAAAATAATAGAACATACCAAAAGTAATATCACTACATAATAACATAATAAAAACAATATCATAATAGAATAAAAATAATTCATACGTTACATTAGTTTAGATTAAGTTTAAAAAATAATAGAACATACAAAAATAACATTACTGCAAAATAACACTTTTTCTACACTATTCTTAATCCAATAAACGTCACTTTTTCATAGGTTACGTTAGGTTAGGCAAGTTTAACAAAAATATCAGAACATACAAAAATAATATTACTACATAATAACAATAAAATAATAACATAATAAAATAAAACATAATAGAACATAAAAATTAGTTCATACGTTAGGTTCAATTAGTTAAATTTAACAAAAACTAATGGAACATACAAAAAATAATAGTACTAAAAATAACACTTTTTTCTACACTATTCTTAGACCAATAAATGCTTTTTTTTTGTCATACGTTAGGTTAGGTTAGGTTAGTTTAGGTTTAACAAAAAAAAAACAGAACATACAAAAATAATATTACTACATATAACAAAATAAAACATAAAAGAACATAAATAATTAATTCATGTGTTATTTTAAATTGAACAAAAATAATAGAACATAAAATAACATTTTACTTCATAACAACACTATTTATCGTGTAGTAACCAGTCCGCTTTCTTCGCTACGGTTCAGCACTGCAACCTGGGCTACTTACAACTTGTTAACGTCAAGTGAAAAGGACGGAGCTACTGACATGTATGCGTTAGAGAAAGAGAAAGAGAACCCATTAACTGTCTTTTAAGGTTTAAGTTAAAGCTAGCTGGGCAATAGTCGGTCCCTGGCTGGACATCATGCAGGTCTTAAAAGTACAGTGTATTTCCGTGTATCACATGCAGTAGGTCAGCGTGACTAGAATGTACTGTCGTTTGATCTCAGTGAGCGGAGCTAAGTTGCCAGGCATGCAGGGAACGCTGAGACGTCGCTTCGCTGCGTGGTGCGACATTTGCAAATTACTAAATAACGCCGCGTATCGCATGTTGAGATTTAAAGATTCTCTTTAGAAATAGAGGCAACAACTATGCAGCATTAAACTACTAATCCGTAATGGCGTTAAAGGGTATATATACAGTCTACTTTATGTTGTATACTCTAAAGGTGATTCAGAAATACTTTTACAATTTTTGGTGACGTATTCCTCATGCTAAAACAAGAAAAAAAATTCATATAAACATATGTCCGGAAATTCTTAGATTTTGAGTTATTAATGAAAGTTTACCAAAACAAGAAACAACCTAATAAACACAATGCTAACTGAGAAACTCTTAAACATGTTCAAAATGTACTTCCATACAGACATGCACTCGTCGAAACATGGACTACTACTCCCTTTCAAATATTCCCATAAGTGTCAAACGGTTTCGCAGGCTTCTAAGACACATTGATGAAGTGTCTCTGGATTAGGAATGTCTGCTGCATAAACCAAGTGTTTTAGGTGGCTCCACAGTTAAAAATCCAAAGAATTAAGGTAGGAGGAACGTGCAGGCCGTGGAACTGTCCCTCCCCTAGCTATCCATCTATCATGGCAGATATCAGCCAGTGCATCTCGAACAATGCAGCTAAAATGTGCTGGAGCCCCATCATGCAAAACCACGTGGTTCTTTTTATTTGCAAGGGCACGAAATGGATATCCTGTCATGGTTAAACACAACACAGCATGTAACGCAAGTGAAATGTGAGAAACAGATTAAACACGAATGTACCCAATGAAAAATATAAACAAGTCTCCTTAGCAACATATGGACATCAACATTATTCGAATACCCAACAAAGCGAATTTTATTTTCGGTTACGTATGGTACCTTAAAACGCATTGAACCGCCTGTGTGCCTCAGTAGTAAAAACGGGCGTTAAACACTATTAAAAACTGGTTGAATTAAACTTTCATTAATAACTCAAAAACTAAGGATTTCCGGATATGTTTATATGGACTTTTTTTTTCTTGTTTTGGTGTGAGGAACTCGCTACCAAAATTTATAAAAGTATTTCCGAAACACCTATAGTATCTTAATTTGGCAATCAACATAGATTTAGTTATTGTCGGAATAATTTTAAAATTACAAACCACTTGGTGTAAAACTATGATTACTTTTGGCACATGTTCAGAAAAACGTTGCACTTTATCGTAACACCTGCATTATCTATCATTAAACATCTGTACGAATGTGGGATTGCTTTATAGTTTTACAAGCGGCGAGAAATGCTGTCATGAGAGCAGTATGAGTAGATACGCCTCAAACTCAAGAGACTTGAATCGCACAGTGATTATAACAAAAAACAATATGGAGTAAGTGACAATGGGAATATATATATTATGAACGCAGTGTTACCCTACCCACAGCCACGCTGTTATCCATAACGTTCGTTGTATACTCAGCTGAGTCTCTTAGGCACATGTTGATGCAACTAAACTCTCTTTGCTGCACGTTCGTTCGAGGCCCAACGGCACAGAAATATCATCCCAACTGCTACACTATAGTGTTACGCGAAGGCTGATTTGCATGTTCGCTGCTCTCGCCAGTAGTGTGACGCATCTACTTGTACTGCTTTTACGGGTTAATTAACATTCAACCCGCCTTTGTAACCCGCAATACAGTACGTACAATACAGCATTAACCGCCATATAGCGGAACAGCACGTGTTTATAGTCAAAAGGTATTGTAAAACCCAGTCCATAAAACAGTGCAAGGGCAATTTATTGTGCAGTTGTGGATTTATAAACGTCGGCAGAATCCTCCACTTAGTATTTAGTGAGGAAACCACGAGACCTCCGAAACTGCCAGAAGGAACATTGGAAGAGATGGAAAACAGACAAGTCTCCCCACAGAAGACCTTGGATGAAATATCACTGGAGATGGAACATTTCAAAAGAACATGTCAATGAGTATAAAAAAGCAAAGCTCAATTCATATCGCACAAGCAGCATGCTGGAGCGCAGGACATACGGTGATACTAGTATACTCAATATACCGTGGTTTTCTTCAAAATATCGGAAGAAAACTTCTTTAAACCAGTCTTCCTTTTTTCTAAAAATATTATAAACCCTTAAATTGACGGTGAACTTTAAATTATTCTTCCAATTTTATCGTCCCCCTCGACTTGCCCTAGACCGGCCAAGGTTGCCCAGTGCTATTGATAGCGCGAGTGCTTTTCCATAATAAAATTGTCACAATTTTTATATAC
Organism: Metallyticus violacea; assembly: GCA_030762175.1. Taxonomy (NCBI): domain Eukaryota; kingdom Metazoa; phylum Arthropoda; class Insecta; order Mantodea; family Metallyticidae; genus Metallyticus; species Metallyticus violacea. The sequence goes on along the minus strand of CM060831.1, from coordinate 19,463,935 downwards.
AACACCCTTCACTCATTGTTATAATTTTAATGATGAATCTCAAAGAATACCACGTTGGATGTAATGCATCTGTCCCAGCGTTTTTGTCAATCTTCAAAGACATGCTGAAAACCATGTTTTGGCAATTCCTTTAGAATCACCTTCGCAGCCTTCACCAATGCTGTTGATGATGGGAAATGCCTCCTACAAAGATGTTTCTTCAATATGGGGAAAAGGATAAATCACGCGGGGATAAATCTGGACTATAGGGAGGGTGAAGGACATACTTAATATTGGTTTTTGTGAGATATTCAGCAACACCATTTGCGATGTGTGGCCGTGCATTATCGTGATACAGCACCCAGTTTGTTGCACGGAAATAGGGCCTTTTACGTGTGATATGGCCTTATTGAATTTTCAGGACATCTCTGAAGTATTGCTCATTTACAGTTGTTTACGCCGATACGACAAGCTGATAAGTATTCCTTGAATATCGAAAAATGAGATGATAATAACTTTCCAAGCCGAAGCAACCACTTAGGATTTTTTGCCGTTGGTGATGATGAGATTTCCACACAGAATTTTGCTGTTTGCTCTGGATCGAAATGACGTAGCCTAGAGAGAAACTCCACGTCTTTCTGTAACACCATCTTCAACTGTACTCAAACGTCCTGAAACGCCCGTGCGCGCATACACATTCACACCTCATGTGCAACTTTTCAGTTTCAACTTGTGGATGTCAAGAATCGAAACCTCTCAACGAGCAGAAGGCACTCAGTTAACTTGCACTGAGAATTTCCGCAAAGGATCTGAGTGCGTAAGTTTAAACGAAGTCCTGCAGTTTGTTGAATGGGATGGGACGTTCAGAAAATCGTCGTTTTACTGTATCTCGTCTATAATTATTAGTTTCAAATTTAAGTACGCATTCATTTCGTTCTTTACTGAATGTTTTTAAAGCTGTGCCACTATTTTCTTCCTTCTATTTTTACGAACACTGCCTTTAGTTACCAAAGCACATAAAACGTTTAGCACATTTAAATTTATTCCCTCATGCTTCCAAGAATTGTATACTCCTTACGGTCTAAGTGGGATGGCGCTGTTGCAATATATTTATTGTTTCTATGGCGACGAACTTTTGCTAAGTCTTAGAGGCAGCATATCTGAATGTTACACATTCTGTCGCTGATGATAACAAAGGATAAACCACAGAGCTCTGACATCATGACTTAACCTTTCCGCTGGAAGGCTCCAGGTCCACAAGGAAGGATTAATCGATTATGCGCACAAAATACATCTTAAACTTTCTTATCTACCTCGACCGGGTCGCCTTTACTAGTTTACTTAACCGAGACGGTGATTTTACGTCCCTCGTCTGTTTGCTATAACCATGCATAAAGTAAACCCTACCAAAGAGGCTTATTAATTTAATTTAAGGTATTACTGGATTATTTCCCAAACTGGTTCGTTATAAAATATATTATATCTTTTGAAAGAAAAGCTTATACAAAAAAGAACGGTGCACTGAATTTTAGTGCTTTCCAATTCTTTACTGAAATATCCTTAGCAGATGTTAAATAAATTATCTTTGTTGCTAAAGGTGCACAGATTGCAACATTTTTTCAAGTGTGATTCTTCATTTCGAACTAATCAACTATTGTTACTAAATTTCCATTTACTATATTTCAAATAGTAGTAGAGCAGCAGCAGCAGCAGCAGCAGCAGAAGTTGAAGATCTCTTCGACTACCAGGACTACTTAGGCGATGGTGTTTTAGAAAACACGTTGGGAAGGCATGTCTAAAGATTTTCGAAAGTTGGCGCTTGTGTTCAAAATCACCATTATATGTCTGAATTACGATGTACCCTAGCAAACAGGTTTGACATGTGACAATATGAACAAATAAATCAACTACAAGCATGTCACAGTAGCAGCAGTTCTGTGTCGTACTGCTGAAGTTGTTCAGCTGTTTGAAACCATTAAGTTGCTTGAGAAGAAACACTTTGTATAACTTTTACTTTTTGTATGCGGGTTAAATGGGGCAGTCACTTGAGTGCTTGACATGCCATTAGTGGGCATTTTTCCTTCATGGTACAGTCTTCGTCTGGTTTGCTGGATTTGAGAGTGGAAAACGATCCCCTATAAAGTAAGGAGAGAAGTGGCAAGCCATTAACAGTGGTGACTAAAAACACATTGCCCTGGTGATAAGAGAAAGCTAACATACTAAAATCATTTGAAAAGTTCTAGGAATGAAACACAATATAAAGGCTGTTTATTTTATAAGCGTTTTTATTGCTCAATATGATCTCCCTTAATAGTAATGCACGTTGTCCAGCAGTGTTCTAAAGCTTGTATCTCATAATCAAAGTCAGATTTCTCCAAACCTGCAAAATACTCTTCTAAGCTCTTCATTGGATAAACATTTCTTTTCATCAAGTATGTCTGATTCAAAACCAAACTTTTTTACTCGTTTTATATTTCTGTCAAGCGGAGATAAAGTGTTTTCCACTGTCGTAAGAAATTAGGTGTCTACAGAACGTACATTTCTTCGCCGTATGTTGAGTAATACGAACGGTTCTGCTTATGACGTCAGCTGGTGTCCATGTTATCTTCATGCTGTCTAAAAACTTTGCAGTGATTTTTATTGGTACAAATTTCTTTTACGTGGTGAATGTTATTAAGTAGAATTAGATTGACTTAAATCTATGCAGTTGTGTCAAACATGCTAGGAAAACCAAAGCATGTGTTAAGTATTCAAAAGATATTGAAATAAGAAAGAAATGGGCTCAGTTATGTAGAAGGGTCTACCGTTTTATGCAGAAAAGTTTCCATATTTGTCCCATTAGTTTTAACATTGCGAATGTTACGAAAGAAATTCTCAACTAGCTCCTAGTAAGAAATTAATAAGTCGTACTTTACCATATTTAAATTGAAAGGTGCCTGGTTGGTTACATCGGGAAGTTAAAAGTCTTGCTAAAATAAGAACAAAGAAGAAAATAGAGGCTTCGAAATAGAAATGCAAATAATATAGAGATAAAAACAACTCTCTTTTTAAAATAAACAACTCTCTTTTTAAAATAAACAAACAGCGTAAAATACTCTGAAATAATGAGGTCTAAGAATTATGCAGGGATATCAGCGCTACTTTAAGAGCAATAGTTATGACAAAAACCTAAAGTAAGTTGGGGAAGAGATTAGTTCTTTTCATGTGTTGACAAACTAATTGAGTAACTAGATTATTGAATGAGACGTATCTCCTGATATTAAACTTTTAGAACACTTGAAGGGTTTATAACTCATCAATTTAAAACATGAAAAATCTGAAAGAAATAAAAAATAATAATGAGTCTTGATATTTTAAATAAATAATTGTTTTAGTATTAATTTAAATGTTAATAACTAGAACTAAAACTGTACATGAAAAGCGATTTAACTCATGTAAACAATGAAATTTAATATATGTGTGGTTTGTTGACACCGCGTGACTTCACAATCAGTTTGTTGTAGAGTAGCACATGCTGTATACTCAATATACCACGGTTTTATTAAAAAATCGGAAGCAGTTAAAATTGTAAAAAAAAACTCGTATTTTCCTATAACATCATCTTCAATTGCACTCCAACATCGTGAAGCCCATCGTGCACAAACACGTCTCATGTGCAACTTTTCAGTGCATGGATGGCAATCAGTGTATTTTTCAGAACTCTGAAACTGACAGCTGCAGGGTAAATGTTTTCTTCCATTAGAACACAAACTAGAGAGCCTGGTTCACCTTCCTTTGAAATTGGTTGTCTCCCCCATTTAACCATTCTAAATCATTTTCGATCAGTGCTGATTTTATATTTTTAATAGCGTTTAACCCCCATTTTCACTACTGGGGCAACACAGGCGATGGACACACTGCTGATACATGAAATGAAATGATAAACTGGTGAAAGTTTTTTTTTTTTTTTTTTTTTTTAAGAAGGAGGCGTTCCAGGCCTAAGTTTAGGGTACCTCCCGGCATTTGCCATTTATGAGGGCTGAGGAAAATCTGGAAAAAAAACCTCAGGAAGGACGGTCCTAGTGGAAAAGAACACGAGACCTCCTGTTCACGAATCGCGCCTTAACGACCTCGGCCACCCGTGGAGATACCTGTGCTATAGAGAAGAACGAACTCTCCATGTACCTCCTGTAACGTTGCATAGGCCTCAATTTTGCTGTAGGCGGAACTGAACATGGCTCAACTTGCAAACCTCTCACAGAGGGGAGCCGTAAGTGACAACAATGAAACTAGTACCACGTGTGCATTGTACGTTAAGCTAACAACATTTTATAAAGTTAAATTTTAGCGTGAGAAATTATGACTATAAAAGTTATGATCACTCTTTATTGTACAGGTCTCGAAGTAATGCCCTTCTATTGCATTTACGGTTATTCAGGGCTTGCAGTCGATACTGGCAGATCACTCTTTGCCTTTGACCTCTTCATACCGAATTGATCCTGTCATCAGCATTGCCAAGTAGATTTGATGTTGCAAAGTAGCTCCTTATGCCTCAATATTAAAATGAGAATGTCACAAGCGATTCATAATCGAAAAGTGTTATAAAAGATACTATCTAATTTATGTTAATAATATGCCGAAGAAAGCTATTCAAAGGGTAGAAAGTGGAACAATGAGACAGAGCACAATAGGCAACAGCTGGACTCAACAGCTAATATTAAACAAGTAAGACGGATTGCAGTAGTATGGCAGCAACATTCTCCGATACATTCACCCCAGGGAGGAAAATTACCGTTTCTGACGTCATAGAATTAGTTTTAAAGGCTTATTCCAGCGCCCTTCTGAAATAAGCGATTTAAACATGGGAATAATTTCTTCTAGCCCATATAAAGTCTCTAAAACCGCACTTTTTTTTTAATTCAAATGGGAACATTTTGGGCAACGGACATTTTGGAAACTTTCCAGAGGTCTTTTGTTACCCTGACACTTGAAAAAGAAATGTGACGCAAACTGAGGTAGGAATTACAGTCTTTGTTTGTGCGTGGACTATGAGCATGTCTATGGGTGGGGTACAACAATCTGCGGCTCCAGAGATGCTTCCTTTATAATGATATCATTGCTAACCTACCTTTCGGAGGATAAAAAACCCAAATTTAGGAAGACACAGAAATGTGTCAAATTAATCGCTTGCAACAGATAAAAAAGAACATCAGTTTCTCTTTATTTAAAAGTCGTACCGTACTTTCTTCATATACCGCCTCGGGAGATCCTGAGTTTAATTCCCGCTCAGGTCTCCTTTCTTTTTCCGGAAATTTCCTCACCCTGAGAAGGTGAATGCAAGATAACTTTAAGGCAACAAAGACTTCCCCCTCATTTCGCCATCAATAGTTCATTTTATTCATCCAGAGATTTATAGAACCCCCTGGCGTCCCCATAACTATGCTATTTTCACCTTATCTCCCCTGGAATAAGCTTGTGGCGCCTTATGGGCGTCCCGGCCTCAGAAATAACTATAATAAGGTCATGCAAGCAAGGAATACCCACATGGTCTGGCATTCGAAAAAAAAAAAAAAAAGCACTCTATATTTATTTGTAAAAATGTTCTCGAGCGATCATTCAAAAGTGTCTTAGAGTTTTCCAGATCTAACATTACTCTCATAATCAGGATTGATGTATGGAGGCCTACGGTCACGGTCACGTTTTCAGACCGACTCCTTGTAGTTGTGGAGCAAGTTTTGGGTGGCCACTGGTCACTAAGGGGCTAAATCTCCAATTCTTGTTTTATCTGATGACTAGTCAATGAAGTATATCGGAGGATTGAAGATTCAGGGTATGGACGTAAGTGCAGCCCCTTGCTTCTATATATTTATGGCATACTGTAAAGGGACGGAAGAATGGAGAAAGAGATATTTACCGGCTCCGTTTGATAACAGGGGGAGATGGCAGTGGTAATGCTGGACTTTTCTGCTGGCAGATAGGAAGGAGGAGGAGGGAATAGGTAAATTTTTAAACAATGTGAGGCAGCTCATATCGGAAGAGGCGGCCAATTAGGAAGGAAGCTAGGAGAATATGAGTTGCAATATATATGGAAATATTTGTACATATATGTGAGGGAATGTATATTATTAATTTTCTACTGTTTTCTGATTATTTTAGTTATGTGTTTAAACACGTTAATTTTTATACATATTTTTTCTTTTAAGAGCTAAATATTTATTTGTGCAATTTCATATATTTCCTGGTGTATTGGGAAAGCACGTGCGGTCCCTGGACTCGAGTTACATGGATAACTTAGATTTGTGTCAAATATATTTTGTAAATAAATATAGTACTACTACTGCTACAAACTGTGCTAACACATATAGTGTACCTTGTAATACGATGAAAGGACATCTAGTCACCCAACTAAGTGTCGATCGCGCCCAAAGCGATTTAACTGGCAGTTCCATTTGGGAATGCCGTAGTAATCAGCCGTTTGGCGAGGTGTCGATGGAGGTAATATTTCAGGAGGTTCAAGACTGATTATATGGGCATTTTGTACCAAGCCCGCCGAGGTGGGAGTTCTTTGTGCTCGCTAGTATCATCCTGTTACAGCATCACCTTGGATAGGGGCTGTGAGTCTCTCCCATGGCCGCGTCTTGACCTGTAGTCCCCAAGAGCGCATATCAGCCGGTTAATGTGGCTAGCGCAGGGTGCATATGCTTCCTGCACCAGTCACCTTACGGTGTAGATGATGCCAGAAGTACTTGAGGGGAACACAAAATCAGTAGCGAAAATTTTCCTTAAGGCGATATTTGGACCTTTTGTTAATATGCAGTGTAGCTTGGAAGGAGCATCTAGTTCCAAACCTAGTTAGGTTTACAATGTCATTGCCGGAATGATGGCCTTGTAAATTCGCATTGAATGTGAAGTGGAACAGAGTTGAGGCTCACTTATATATGTGCATAGGCCTAGAAATGAGCGAAATCAGTGGGTAGTAAGTAAAGTTATATGGTTGACCGGTCCTCCTGGGTAGAACTGGCCAATAATAGAAGCCTGCTTTCTGTTACTGAGCAAAAACTCAGGTTAAGCAACCCCGAGCTGAAATAAAGCCCAAAGCTGGAAAAGAGTTAAAAATGTTTTAAACTGACTTTAAATTTGTATTTAAAAAAGAGAATGCAATGCTGCAGCTCGAGGCTGCTTAACCTTGTTTTGCAGCTCGGGGTTTCTAACCTACGTATTGTTGCCTGTTGTATATTTGTAGCTAATTTTGTGGTAGATACAATTTTAAATATTTTAACGACTATCCAAGGTTGGGCTATGTTGCAGCTCTAATTACATGTAGATGTGTTTCTAATGCCTGCTTTGTATTTTAGTGCCTGAATGCCGGGATTCTATGATAGCAACTACAAATGATCCCTGTTAAAAATTAAGTATCAAAATATATAGATGCCATTTGAATTTTTAAAGTAAGTATAGTAGGTGATCGGGGTGGGTGGAAGCTAACATCTAATTTACATGGGTTTTAAAGTTTCCCCTCAAAATATTAACTGTCTTGTTTTTGTTTAAATATGTAGTTATTCAGGGTGAAATTTTTTGAAACGAAAACTTTCAAAAACAGGTGTGGTTTAAAATGCAGGAGTGCAGGCTACGTGTGTTCAATTTCTTTAGTCTTTTGTTTTTATTGTTTGTGAATTTCTGCCGCCGCTGTGGCAGTAGGATTAAAAATACTGTCTCATGAATCAACTGCTTACTACTAAGCCCAGAGAATCAACGCCCAATAAAGAGCCGTTATTTCCTCTCTCTTTCTATTTCCTGCAATTAGGTTAATAGCCACTAGAGTAGGAAAATTCAGTGTGAGAAGGCAATCCCCATAAACAAGGGGAGAATATTTCCTAATGTCTGGTATCATCCGAAAAGAATCACTCCACACTATGTAAGATATACTTACATGTTCTCTTAATAAATGTTATTTAGGTGCGCATTTCATGCTGAAACTTGCAGCTACAGTGTATTTCAGTGTATGAGGGTAATTTGAAAAGTTCCCGGAATGACCTACAAACTGCAGCAGCAGTTCCGAAGCCGTTTTATTTTCAAAACCCACCATGTTACATAGAAACATTATATACATATGAAAAACACTCAAGGGAACTCTGCACTATCATTTTCAACCGTTTCTAAGTGGACAACGGAGTGGTCCTTGAAAGCTTTGAGTGTGATCCACGCAAAGGACGATCAATCCTGTCACGACCTTAGTCATTATCGCTAAGATGCATGCATGGAGGATCGCGCATTAAAAGTGTCCGAAATTTCTGAAGCTCGGTATTTAAATGTAGCAGGTATCCCACACTTTGAGGGAAGAATTGTGCATGAAAATATTATCAGTAAGTTGGGTGCCGCGACTGTTATAACTCAGCATCAAAAGAAAATCAGAATGCAAATCTCTCAGCAAAGTTTGGCCCGTTTTCAGAGAGATCCCGTTGACTTTATTCCTCGATTTGTGACCATTGATGAAACATGGGTACACTACTACACAACTGAAACAAAACAGCAGTCTAAACAATGGGAGCATCACGATTTTCCACCGCAAACGAAGGCCAAATGTGTACTTCCAGCCTATTGTTTGCTGCCTATCCATATCCCTCAAGCGCTTCTTAACCCTCCCCCATTCGCTGTTTTTATTTCCCAGACCAGCCAATCAAATAGAACCCAACCCTATTGTTTCCAGCCACTTTTTAATTTGGATACCCATGTCTTCTTCCCTTCCACCCCCAGCTATTCATAATAGCACAATGCCCTAATTAACATAAAGAATATAAATTGCATATGATATCTTACTTTTAATGCACTAAACAATTTCTTATGAAATACCCGAAAAGTTTAGCAGTCTCTGATGTCCTGTAGCAGCGTGAATCAGAGAGGGGTAATGGTTATAGTGAAAGATAATAAGTAAAGTGATATTAAATGTCCTATCACCTCCAAGAGTGGCCGAGGCCATTAAGGCGCGGACTCGTGAGCGGAAAGTCTGAGGTTCGATCCCTCCAGGACCATCCTTCCTGACTGAAGTTTTATACAGGTTTTCTCTAATCCTCATAAATGGCAAATGTTGGGGTGGTACCTTAAACTTACACCTGGAACGCTTCCTTCCCTTAAAAAGAATGCTTTTCCAGTTTACCATTTCATCTCATATATCTATGTCCATCACCTGTGATGCCACTGTAGTTAAAACGGGCGTTAAACATCTTTTTTTTAAAAAAAAGAACGTGCTTGCCCTTAGGATTAATTTAAAAATCCGTATCGATATACGCAAAATATTTAGATTATTGATTGACTCGACGATGTAAAGCTCTGTTCTACAAAAGAGACCCCGACATGCACAGGATGGCAACTTTTTGCATGCTGCAGTTCTGTACGTGACTCCATTACGTTGCAATTCATATATTGGCAAGCTTGCGGACGAGGACGTGATATACGATGGCAGAGCATCGCCTGGAGAAGAGCCGAGAACCATTCATTCTTCATGGCTGAAAGGCTGTCACTAGCTGTGCCCAGTGAATTTTCAAAATAACACCTGCTTTGTCATATCCAAATCAAATTTGATAAAATGCGTAGTAAATTAGTTTTTTAATATTCATTGTATCCTTCTTTAATATTCTAAGGTCAGAGTAGCTTGAAAATGTCATCTATATCTATTTAGTTCTATATTTACCTGAACAACAACGTATTTCAGAGTAGAGTCGCCAGGATTGGTAATGCATCTTCTCCCTTTTGTTTTGCAACACAAGGAGGAAATCTACATCATTATAATAAATGTGTGTTCTAGCATTCCTATCGGTTTCATCTGTGTACAGCGAGGTTATTTGAACTATGGGCCACCTGAGCGTGGCTGCATATTGGGGAAGTGCAGCCGCCGCAACCGAAAAAAAGTAAGGTTAAGCTGGAATCAGGCAAAGAAATTATAGAAAAATATTCCAAAGCGAAAAAATTTGCTCGTATAACAATATTTGTCAAAAAGGAATGAAAAGAGATCATTAAAAAACGTTAGCAACAAAATGCGACACTACTCAGGTAGTATATATCACGTGAATACCGAGTAAAAAGTACATACGAGGGTTACTGCGAAAGTTTTTAGCAGCGGCCACATTTTCCAATTGAGTTGTGCAACTTTCAAAATATTTTCCATCTATGACGAATACATTTTTGCACCCGTTCAAACCACTTTGAAAATGCATCTAACCAGCTTCTTTTGGGTGGTCGCCCACGGCCTCCATGAAAGCCCCAATGACCTCTCCATGTGACGAGAAATAGCGGCCACGAAGCTTTTCTTTTGTTTTAGTATAACGCAAATATTCACATGGAGCCAATTATGAATAATAAGGAGGGTTAGGAAGGACTCTCATGTTTTGTGCTGAACAGAAGTTAAACTTGGTGAGACCACGTGTTTTAATGTTATAGTGTGTTAGTGCTGTTTATGCCAAAAAGTTCATATACTTTAGTATATATAATTTTATGTATGATTCCTAAGTGACAACAAACTCTTGTAGAGAAGTGAGACGGCGATTTATAGACAGATTCCCAGCTGTTCGTGCACCTCACAGAGAAACGGTTCGTAATTTTGCAAATAGGTTTAGGGAAAAGGAATCCCTTCTTGAAAAGAAGTCGAAAGTAAAATGCCGTGTTCATGTAGAGGAAAAACTCGATGACATTGGATAAATGTTAGAGCAAAGTCCAAAGAAATCTCTTTCAAGGTTGCACAGGAATCAGGAATTTCACAAACTTCGGCTTGGAATGTCACTAAACTTTTAAAATTAAACTCCTCTAAAATATCTGTAGTTCAGGAATTACAACCACACGATAACGTGAGTACAGTTAATTCCTGCAACTGGGTGTTGAACAATGTTAATGTTCGCTCATTGAACCGCTTTTAATTTTTTTTTTACGAGCGAAGCATGGTTTTACTTACATGGCCATGTATAACGACACAAAACAATAGATACTGGAGTGCAGAAAAACCGGATTTTGTGTACTAAATGCATTATATGACCAATAAATTGGTGTAGAAATCTATGCACTTGAATTTAAGGGGCTATGGCTACCCGACTACGCTGGCAAATAGCGTACTTTAAAATCCCCCGTTAAGCCGGCCAAGCGTCCCATCGAGAGCTCTGTAAAATAAATTGTGCATAATATTTGAGCATCCTGCTTATGTTATCGTTGAAATCTTTTAATTAAACCTTTCCAAGTTCTCCTTGTTTATAAATATATCATTCATTTCATATTGCAGATTAATAAGTTTCAAGCGAAACATACTGAAATTTGGACATGTATTAAGTCACTGCATAGATAATATGTACAGAGAGTGCCAAAAAATGTATACACACGTCAAGCAAAGAAAAACCTGTATTAACATAACAAAACTGAATTCACACAAATAGAAAATGATAAGCGCTAATCATCTTAGACTTTTACAGTTACAACAGTTGTTCAAAATGTTCACCATCGGCGTCGATACTTCTGAGTAAGTTGAACTACTGATTGAGTAACGTTTGCAAAAGTGTCCTCAACGATTGCAGCACATGCCGTTTCAATTTCTTCCCGAAGTGCTGTCAGTGTAGCTGGTTTTCTACGGTATGTAACATCCCTAAGAGTTCCCCATAGGCAGAAGTCCAACGGAGAACGCGGTGGAAACCTCTTCGTCCTATTGCCTTTGAACTTCAACAACATTCTCGACTTTCCAATAGCATTTCAAAATTGCTTTCAGCTGTTCAAACGATAATGTTGGTTCCATTTTATTGTAGCAACGCTAGCATAACGTAATGTGAGTCACATCTGTTTACGCAACATCATACCTTAATCTTGCCTTCATTTGTTCTTTGTTTACCTGTCACGTAGCAACGCTATCCACAATGTATGTGAGTCACATATGTTTACAGAACATCATACTGTACATTACTGTTGTTTTTCGGTCCAACTTTGAAATATATTAAATAGATATTTATATATAACACTTTTGGCACCCTCGGTATTTTATTATATTCAAAAAAGCAGTCAGCACTGCCTAGAGCAAAAAGGTAAAGTTACACGACACAACACGTGAAAATTCAAAGATACAATTCAAAAATAGGTTTTTGAAGATGAACTTTCCGAGAAAAAAGTATGTGTAATGCCCATTTTATACATGTATCAATAACCAGAATATTTCATACCCCAACTCCAACCTCAAAAGTAAAGATCGTTCTGCAGTGTGCATAACATAGTAATAAATATTGCCAGTAAGACAAAAGTGTACAAATATAATTCATAAGCATCTGGCTCCCAAAAAGTTATGTGTTTAAAAATTCCTATTGTTTCAGACTGGCAATCGAGCAAAATGCTAAGCTGCCAGCCAGCAAGTGTTAAATTACCTCTCTTTTCACTTGACTGGTTGCTTCTATTTACAGTTGAAAAATTCCATGCCCCAATGAATTCATTCCCCTTCTGTATAGCGAAGCAGGACTGCACTGCATTGGAAAATCGTGTTTACTCTTAGACGAGAAGCGTGATGAAAATGTGCATTATACACAACCTACAAATATGGTGCAATAGCTTTAATATCTGAAATCAAAATTGAAACCAATACAGAAAAAAGAAAATCAGCACCTACGCTGCCTTGTATTCATTTTAGGAAAATTAAAATGTCGTAGGAAACCACACAATAGCACGGACATATTATTTACCAGAAAATATTGCTGTTCTTGCAACATTACTGACCATAAAATGTGTCAACTTTGATCCTAGAATGATTACTCCACCTTAGAGGCTTTTCTACAGTTGGTATAAAATGTTTAATACACAAAAATGCCTGAAATACAGGATGTCCCGCTTAAAACACCAACAAAAGAAAAACCTATAACTGTTAAATGAAAGACCTATTTATTGAAACTTAACGTTTTTCTAATAAATTAAAACCAAGTTTCTGAAACTCCATATATCTGCTCGATAGGTTATCGCATAGATAAACATTTCCGAAACGTAAGATTCAATAACTATATCTCTTCGACAAGCGTTTCTGAAATATTGGATAGAGAATATCAAACAGATATCCTTTCGTTAACTTATCTGACAAAAAATAGATCTCTCTCTCTCTCTCTCTTTATTTATGGGCGGTCTTTAAGATATCTCTTTGATATGTAAGACGTAAGAAGTTTTTTACATGTGTAAAGTTGCAGCTCGCACATTTGTATCTAGAAAACTGGAATAAATTTACTTGGAGCGCAATCCTATTGACGTTATATATCCGCGCCGTTTTGAATCTTAGTATGTATTGATATATAGACATGTTATATTATGTTCGTCTCGGGCTGGTAATGGAGAACCCAAGACTCTCACCTGTAAAGATTCGGGCTGGCATATCGTGTTCTTAGTCATGGTAACGATTGAGATGCTGCAATGCCAAACCCATTCTTGCATTTGCATTTTGCATTTTGTGTTGTGGGACCAGCATGCGCGGCACCAATTGTGCCCAGACTTTATGAAAACCTAACACGCATTATGAGGTGATGTTATGTGAACAACCAGTAGCAGCGGCCGACCGTCGTTCGTCCTCGATATATGTCCGCCCATCAGAGAATTTGCACCCAGTATAAACAGCTTGAAGTGACAAGTACTTCTCACTGTGAATAATGCTATTTACTTATGAATATTCCTTGATTCCATACATTTTCTCCGCAAAAATCACAACGGCGTGCTGCTCCATTGTTGTACACTCACTCATCTTGCAACTGCTGTTTCACTTTTGTAAACATCGACTGTCAGCAATTTCCATCTGAATAATGCTGCCGTCTCGTGGCAATATACTCAGGTGTCTCTTTCAAACATGTAGTGCCTCACATCAATTTGTAGCATACTAAATAATTTAACATTCATAAAATGGGAGGTCCGTTATATTTTCCGGCCGATTTCACATACCCATATGAAGTGGTTCTGGTCACTATCGCAACAACAAGCCTCGTTTTCAAATTATTTTTATATTCTAGGGTTATTTTTCACCCGAGTGCGTAAATTTGAAAGTGTGAATGACACTTTACACGCTAACGGAAAGGAAACATTCGAGCTGAGAATCATTGCTGAAAATCAAACGTTTATAATAACACCGCTAAGGGTGGCCGAGGTCGTTAAAACACGGATTCGTGAGCGGTGAAGCAGTATTAGCGGCTTCGCCCCATTACTATTAACCTTACAATTAATATCGCAATTATTAATACTATTGCTATCACTATTATTATCATTATTATTGTTCCTATTATTATTATTATTATTATTATTATTATTATTGGTGATATATGTGTTTCTATAAATGATATGTGGTAATCTTGAGCGATGCATCTTCATCAATTTGTATTACTGTGCACATTTTGAAAAATGAAATTGAACATAGGAAGAGTGCCTGTTACCGTTTGTAGAGAGTAAACCTTCTGGACAATAGCACAGCTGGTGAAAGTCAGGTTACTTTGTAGAATCGAGCTAGCAGTCCTTTTGCTCAACCCATTAAAAGACTTGTGTACGAAAGAACTACCGTTTTTTGGAAGTTACCTAAACATGTGGGTGTAAAGCCCCGCTAGAGGTGAACCACCCAAACTACCTAGACTTTTGAATCCTCGTATTAGAAGAGAGACTTTTAAAGAATAAGTAAGGAAGGAATCAGGCCAGCCGAGGCAAATTCATGTTTAACCAATGAGAGAGCTGGACTTAAAGTTACAAAGTTAGACGCGGCGATTTTATAAATTTCGCGGGACTCGAACTTCCCAACGACAAAGCTTTGAATGCAGTATAAATAGGCAGACTTGGAGGCAGAGGAACCCTCAAGATTCAATAACAACCGGCAGTCTTAATTCGTCTTTCAGTGACACCTCTCCCTAGCCTATTGTTTCAGTATCAATAAAAAGCCAAATACACTGAGATCTTTGCTACTTCTAAATGGGACAGGAGTAGTAAAGAAATCTATTCAACACGCTTCAGAAGCCGAGGCAACACACCGCTAAGTGAATCTACACTGCAAGTTTACCCACTGCTGGCCCAAACGACGTCGGCCCCGCACATAGCTATCTCATAACTCATTACCAACGTGGGCCATTGACTGCGACATAGCGACGCAACATCGTAACACATAACAGTTCCAGAGGGAAGTCTGGGGTTCGACTACCGCCTTACAATTCTTCCTGACAACAACAACAACAACAACAACAACAATAATAATAATAATAATAATAATAATAATAATAATAATATGATGATGATGATGATGACGACGACGATTATAAGCGCGAAGTAGGAAATCGTAGAAAATTATGCCTGTATATTCGAATATGTACAACACTGTATTTGCTTGAAATCCTATCTTGTGTTTTTTTGCATAGGAATTAACAGAGTGCAAGCACACTTCCTACCATAGCCTCTCAAGAGTTAGCCCGAAACTACCCTCGGCTGATAGAACAGCTCTTAAGAGAGAGAACATCTTCATTTAAAAGTTACACAACTTGGATGTTAGAGCTGAGAGCCATAATCGCTTACTACAGTTGGCCATTCTCTTAACGTCCCTCCTGCGATAGCCACAAAGGGCTTAGTTTCTAGACCGCCCACTGGAGAGCGCCAAGTCTTTGTGGTTAGAAAAGTTTTCTATAGAAGAGCTAACAGAAGCGTTCGCTACTCAGGAAGTTTGGCAGCTTGTCGTATCTAGGCAACGTTTGGCATCGTAGGCGTAAAGCTTGGTCCCATTAAGCGAAGTACAAATTTAGGAGATGCTGTTGATGCGCAAGCTCTTAGTGTTTTTCGCTTGGCAGAAGTTTTATTTGATACTCCTTTGAGATAAGCAGAAGACAGAAATTACAGTAGGAAAAATATCCTCCTGTCTTATCTATTACTGCTTGCCAACGCTGGAGCGGTTTTCCTATTCCATGTCTGAGGAAATCTGTTGCTTTGAAAACTCGAACAAGTTTGAAGAGCATTTTTATTATCAGAAGAGTTTTCTCGAAAACTGTTGGATGTAGAGCGGAAGAAGTGAACATCTGAGGGTGCAAAGATCGGCCAAATAAAAGAATGAGGAATGAATCTTCAATTACACGCTAGGGGTGCAGGTTTACTGGAGAATCAATTCGAGGTTGGGAGATAAACCATGGCAAAAACTCCCAGATTTTTATACACCTTTTATGCTCTTTAATAATGTTAAATTCCATAGTCATTATCCAACTAAGATAAAAAGGCCTAAAAGTGTATTGTATTTAGGTACATTTAATACGGAATAACATATTGGTTTACAAAATCATTATTTCCTACCTACATAGTATTAAATAAGATAAACGTATTTTAAACAGTGCATATATTTTATCTTTCCACGTTCTCGAAAGGAATCTTAACTGCTATTTTGGGCAGTATTAAAACTATTATTATTTATTCCCCAAAACAGAGATTATATTAAATGATATAGCCCTTGTATTATTGCATTATTTAATATTTTATCTATTTAATTTTTAATTTTTAATCTAATTATGTTGCAATTTTGTAATTTTTAATATTTACATGTTACATAATTTTGGAATTTTAAAGCCGTATGATTAATTGCATTCATCACTATTTCATTAATTATCAGGTAGTCTCATAAGTAATATCGGGGTTTAAGTTTGATGTTTTGTAAGATTTTAATGGTTTTATTTTATTTGGCAATGCCATTTACAGAATACCATGATTATTACTATGCATATTGTGAGCACGGTTAATCGTCAGTTACAAAATCATAGAATGGATTATTTTTAACATCTCAGGTCATAAGTGAGCCATTCAATTCAAGATGTGAAACGGCCAATAAATTTTGCTTAGATGCCTCTTCTTTCAGGCTTGAGGCTGTTATACGTGCAGTAAATGTACGACACGGGACCCACGGCTTTACTTCCCTTCCGCAGAAAGCCATACCTCGGATTTCTAGGCTGGAAAAATCCATCAATCCTAGTCGGGATTGAGCCCATGATCTTGCGTTTAGGAGACACGTATGGTTACCACTAAACCATCAGGACCGACTTGAGATTAGAGTTCATCTAAACAGTTCAGCTCTCTCAGTTTCTTTTCTTGGAGTTAAAAATATTTGGCACTGCAGCTAAAAGCCTTCAACCCAAAGCCTGAGTAATCTGAACTTTGATCTCCTTGAAATGTTCATCTCTCACTTTCTGCTTCTGAAAGTGAACCGTAGTTGCTTTCACCACTGCACTGCTCCTCACAGAGCGTGGGCATCAATATCTTCGATGGTCAGTGAAGAATTTGATAATGCGGTGCACAAATATCCTTCTGATTTTCAGATAAATGAGATTTAAGAAAACCTCAGATTGCTATTTTCCAACTCTATGGAGCTCTATCATTACAGCAAGGTTTTTGCAATCTTCCCACTCCATGACTACACGTTTAATTGATGTGATCTTTGCAACAATAAATAAGCAGAGTTCAGCAAGTTATATTATCAGATTGTCAACAACACCTAGTACAGTTCCTTTTTAAAACCTTGTAACAGAACTTATGACCAGACTGGTTATAAACGGAGCTATCAGATATAAACTATTATTCATTTAAATATTTGAGGTCATTAAAATTCCTATAGACATTCATTTTTCTTGCTACAAAAAACCAATCAAAGATGTTATCTATTGGCTCTAGAATATAATGTTACTTAAAATCATAAATTATGCATTGTAACTTGGTAGGAATATTTGAAAATAAGTATGTTTCAGCTATTTGGAGCAACGTTTTATTCGAGCTTTATTTTTCAAAAAACCTGCAGGGTTTAAACAGCTAACGAAAAATAAACGAGTGTTTGTTTGTTTTTATATTCGATATCGATAGAAACGGATTCGCTCTTTTGCATATACAACTAATATTCACAGTGGCGTAATTCCGCAGGGAATCGCTAGAGCGTGCAGCAAGTGCTATTTAGTACTGCAATAAAGGAAAAGCTAATATTAGATTTGCAGTGCGCTGAACAGGCTTCCTTTGAAACTTACGCAGATTGCAAAATACTACTACGGAGAGTTGGTGGTATTACTCTTTGTATTATCCAAACTGAAAATAAACACTATTATAAGAAAGTATTATAAACTAGAAACGTTTCTTAGCTTTCAGCTATTTTGATACATTGTACGTTTTTATATTAGCCATCACCAATATACTTGCATGACTATAATTACACATTTTAATGCTTCTAGTTTCCCTCACAATGCCAATAATTTAATTAACAAAGCTACATATATCAATTAGTCTTTATTAAGCACATTGCTAGAGCGCTTGCACTATCCACCTCTACTCCTAGATACCGCAGTACGTCACTGAATAACTGAACAACAACAACTACTGCATCCCAGTGTCTTCTTCCCTACACCGGGACGTTTATTCCAGAAATTTTACACTTTATTTGAAAAATTACACGATTACATTTGTTACATTATTATTGTTCAGATTCAGATTCAAACGAATTAAAATAAAAAAATATTAAAATAATAATTATAATAAAAATATATAGAGGGAGAACAAAAGAAAAAGTACTCTAAGTTTATCTACTTTAACACATACATAAATCTAAACGAAATTATAAATCCCCATACATGTTGGAAGCTACAACTGGTAATCACTATTAAAACAAAAATTCAAATTACGAAACAACACTATTATTTATTTACTAAATTACAAAAAAAAATGGTTCCACAGGTTTCCGGCAAAATTATATACTGGTATTCAGTACAATTATTATTTACCTTAAATTTCTTTCTTCTTTATATCGAAAATAAATTACGTAAATTTAATCCAACTCTTGTTAATTATATATCAAACAAACTTAACTATATACTGTACAATTTATACCCTAATACTTCGCTTATTCTATAATTTTGCTTCCCTTAAGTTTAAGTATATTATTATTATTATTATTATTATTATTATTATTATTATTATTATTAATTTTCTATCAACACTTCAATACATTGGAGTTTTTACGTGTTATATTTTGAAACTCTGTAGCTGTAACACAAAACATTCCCTTGGTAATTAGTACTCGTACATATTATCTTCCTTTCCAGCTCCTCCCTCCCTTCACCTCCCTTCATATTCTCCTCGAACTCCTCCCTTGGTGGCTGCGGATTTCCTCCTCCTCTGTGTTGTCAACCTAGTTTTAATCTCCCTCTTCTTCCACTCGCCACCTTCCTTCTCTGGCCTCCAGGTTGTATTGTTAAATAATACAACATAGCAACTGTCGCCACTCGCTGCTGAAAGTCATCGAACATTTCAGTGTCGCATCCACACAAACCTATGATTAACAAGGACGCAACTGCTGCGTGCTGCCAGTATTGCCACTACTTTTTATCCAGTCCTACTAAGATTCTAGAAGCTCGCAATCTACATTCAGCTCTAGCATTAGGAATAGTAAAGTTGAGCACCCCGATTTCACTTCCGTGAGCAGCTTCTCCAAAGAAGGCGAACATTCCAGCATCTGTATGCACATTTTAGGAAGCAGAGTTGAGGGTCGGTTAAATTTGTATCTCTGAAGATTTTTACATTGTAGAGCATTTAATGTATTAAAATATTAAAGGAAGTCCATAAAATATTTTGTGTTTAATTTTCGTCTTTAAAGAAGATTAAATCCTTAATTTTTCCTATGAGTTTGATGGGACATGTTTGTACTTTTCCACTTGCTTGCAGACGGTCTAAATAAATTACAATGCGATTTCTGGAAGCGAGTTTTAGGGGTGGAGAGGAGTACATCGAGAGTCGGGATACTGAGAAGGTGCAGTGTACAGCAAAATAATGTACTTAGATACTGGCTAAGATAATTAAAGAACAACAAGCAACACGGAGAGCAATATGCTACGGCACCAAATAAACAACATGCATTATCCAAAATGGTGAAAGGCGGCTATAAAGCGAAAATTATCAAAAACTACTACTACTACTGCTACTGCTACTGCTACTGCTGCTGCTGCTGCTACTACTACTCTACTATTACTACAACAACTACTACTACTAGTACTACTACTTGCTTTCAAGACATGACCTTGGCCTACTGCGGCTTGCACTCAATTGCGAACGAAGACAAAAAAGAACTCTTGGTATTAGCATTTTATTATATAACACATTAGTAAACAAAATCTGAAATGCTTATATTTTAAATGTATCAGCGCTGAATGCCGAAAATTCCTTTGGACGGTGAAGTGTGCATTTAAAAAAATCCTTTCTACAAATTTCTGTAAATTCACTCAAATTAAGTTTAGTTGTTGAAGGGCGGCTTCCCAAGGCTCTTCAGGCTTACCTACCACTGGATGTCAGTTACATAAATGTGTTATGCTTAAGTGCGCTGTATTAGGAACCTACGTAATAATGGGAAACTTACCCTAGTGGCAATCACGCTAGAGAAGGTATTTAGTTGGCACCTCTTGAAGGCGAATGGCTCTGGATGCATCATGTATATAGCAATTGTTCGCCAAAGAGTCAAAATACTGTACCTGAAAAACAAACACACACATATAAAATTAAAAATGTACATTGGAAATAAACTTTATGTTCATATTCTACAAAGAATTAAAAAGAAAATTATCTCTTCCTTATATTATTATGTGAAAGCGCTAGACCTATGTACAACCAGCACAAAACGGCTATCAAGTAAAAGATAAAATGTTTTCTCGCGGCTCTCTCTTTCTTCTCTTTTTTCCATGTTTGCCGGCTAGTTGTGCCAGAAGTTAGTTTATGAGGTCACCATGTTGAACGCAATGTTTGGCATACAGATGAGCCCATTTTGGAGCCCCACGCAGCTGTGGCAAACCCAATGTCAACTATAGTGATACCGATCAAATGAACGATATAAATATCCTATTGTTTTCGTGTAATAAAAGTTTAGAAAACGTCTTTTCGTGCGGTACAGTCTCTAACAAAAGTTTACTACTGTTCATCCATCTAACACATCCATTTCGCACGGGTCCTGGGAGCGTACGTGCTTCCCCAACACACTAGAAAATACACCAAATTGCGCAAACTAATATTTAGCTCTTAAGAGACAAACAATATACGCAATGAAATAAATAAATGGAAAATTAAGAAAAAATACAATAGAAAAATGTTAAATACCTAAATAAAATAATCAAAAAATAAAACGGCACATTCACATATATGTAAAAATAGTTTTAAAAAAAGTGTGAGTCATGTCCTCCTACCCCCCTTTCCGATTGTCTGCCTCTTCCGATCTAAGCTGTCTCACTTTTTTTGAAAATTTACCTACTCCCTCCTCCTTTCTATCTGCCAGCAAAGTCCATCATTGCCAATGCCCGTTCACACCATTATCAAACCGGGTCGGTAGATATCCCTTTCTCCATTCTTTCGTCCCCTTGCAGTACGCCAGAAGATGCTCCAATTATTATTTTCCGCAAATATAGGCCATATTTTCACATCTTGTCTGTTACTTTAGTCATCCGCCACGCGCCTAACCAAATCAAGCGACTGCTGATTTGGCCTCTGTTTGGATGTAATGTTCAATACCCCATCCGGTTTTCAGTTCCGATGTTATCTTTAGCGAAACTTTTTCTGCACACTCTGAAAGAGTCAGCTGCCTATTAATGTCTCTCAAGTGTTGCTTATTTTTTCTCCAAATCTCTTTCTGGTTTCCCCGCTGTGCGATCCAAATGTTCCCCATTTCTATATTTTCCAGACCTGTTCTTAATTTTGAAACAAATAATTCATTCTCCCCATTCTTAGCTACGCACGGTAGCAGATCGCCTTAATTAGTGTATGATCTCCATGAACAATTCATAGCTAGTACTTCACTGCTTGGATCCTGCATCCTATAAAGTTCCTTAAATATTTAATGGTATCTAAACCGTACCACAACTGTGTCAGAGGAGTTATATGCTGCTGCTATAACAACATATTAGCTGAAAACTTGGACATCCTAAATACCGTTCATTATTTACCGGTCTGGCATAGAAGGTCATGAGTCATTGTTGCGAGTTCAACTTAACTGATAATCTCATTTTTAGGAGTATAAACTCTGATTTCTTTTCCGTCCATGTCATTTGTTTGCTTTGAGAAGCTAATTTAATTCAGACGTGTTGCATAACACACTGTATGTTCAAAGCTTAACACAGATCAGTGATGGAAAATTTACCTAAAGAAGGACTTACACACAGTGATGTTAAACAATGCCTTGATAGTGTGAATGGGGAAGCTTCCCCTTCGCATTCCACTGTAAAGGGGGGCCAAAATTATTTTATTTGGGCACTGAAAGTCTTGAAGATGTCTTAAGTAAGGTAGGACTGGTAGATGTTTTGACTCAAGAAAACGAGGAGTAAATTATGCATGACAGATACCGGAAGATAAAAGTCTGTACGAACTGCATAAATTAGCCGAATTGCTCCTCGAATTAAATAATATTTAATAAAAATGAATATGACATCCAGACCATATTAATTAATGAAATGAAATAAATTATGGCATCAGTGTATGGTATTAGGGGAACAAATTATAGTTCTTCCAATCCATAAATATTACAAAAGAGAAACCACATATTTAGAAGTATCATTATTATTACTGAGATTAAAGCACAAAAATTTATGGTATTTTTAAACATTTTTAAGTGTAACCATGTTTATGAACTGAGTCCTTCATATCATCATTACATTCACTAAAATAGACAGAAATAATAGAAAGATTCGAGTTACATTGTGTATTTAAGAAGTTCATATGTTTCAATAAAACAAAATCATGTTACTATTCAAAACAATTACAATGTACAAAACAAATAAACAATTGAAAGTTACATTAATTTTCATTGTCTTTGAAATTTAATTAAAATGTTATTGTAATAAAAAATGTAACGCAAACGTTTTCTGAAGGTTATTACAGACCGCTCTTATATACAAATATAACTCTCAAACACATATTAGATTAATATTTCACATTTGCTATCTTCACGACAATGCTTTTGTTAAATATAAAACATGTGCATCGTTATAAGTACAGTTTACACGCTGAATTAATTTCTACTTTTATTTTAAAGCAATATAGAGAAAATAGTGCACTTTTTAAATTTCGGTTTTCAAGTATACCCTTACTTCTAATGGTCAAACCCACTAATTTTCGGAAGCTATTTTTCTTATTCATTTGGTACAATTCGAATTTTGTTGTGAAGAAATAAATATAGGTTCCGCAAGAGCAATTTTGAGTTTCAGGTAAACGCTCACTCTTAATGTCTGATTTTCCTGATTTTCAGAAACTATATTCTTTATTTTATTTAAATGTACACATGGAATGCTGTCTTACAAGTATTTGTACTTTGCCGTACATTTACGGCACTATAAAGAACCTCAAGCCTGAAAAAAAGAGGCCTTGAGCAAAATTTGTCGGCCGTTTCACGCCCTGAATTGAATGGGACGCTGATGACCTGAGATGTTAAAGAGCGTCCGCAAATAAAACAAATAAACAACAATTTAAGTCTAGGTTAATGAAATCGACTATCGAATTTAGTCCGGATCTCACAATAAGATCACTCTTGCATCCTCCACGTCACAATGGCTATCCTCTCTGACACACTTAAGTTATCTGTAACAGCAGAACATACGTTGAACTGTAGTCACGAAGCCAAAGCTCTGATTCCACCAACAACTACTACATTTGTATCTACAATATACCTGCAAGGCACTGCATACAAATATCACCGCTAAATCTCCCGTTTCTACAAAATAGACACGTAATTTGTGGACATCCAGTATACTCATTGCATCATCAGGCCGGAAACTTATGGATCGCAGCTCGTATACATTGGTGTTTTTCGCTAACTACGTGGTGCGTATACAAAGTATTTAAAAATGTAGGGGTGAAAATTAACAGGCTTAAAGAAGCGAAAAGGGATCCGGTAAACATGGGACTACAAATTAATATCGTTTATGAGGTAATTACATTAATTTTGTAGGTTGGGGCAGCCTTTGAACTCAGTCATGAACATTGACTAATTCCAACAAAAATGTGACAATTTTATTTGATAACATAATTTTATGTTGAACAGAATACGAAAAACAATACACAAGTTCTGCGTTCTTAGGTCTTTCTTACCTAATCATGTACTTTGTGTAGTTTACTTAACTGTTTCACTATCTAATTCAGTAAGGAATATTAGGTTGGGG
Source organism: Metallyticus violacea (assembly GCA_030762175.1). Taxonomy (NCBI): domain Eukaryota; kingdom Metazoa; phylum Arthropoda; class Insecta; order Mantodea; family Metallyticidae; genus Metallyticus; species Metallyticus violacea. Next base: position 19,439,825 of record CM060831.1, on the reverse strand, counting down.
AGGAGCCGTTAAATCAACACTCTCTGCAGTAACATTGTTGCAGAGGCGTATTATTTAAGTTGCGTATACAAACCTATGGGTTATCCAACGCGTCAACTTTTCGAACAGTATAACATTCTAATTATAGAACAAACCTATAAACTTTCTGCGTTTATCTATTTTCATAAATACCGGGACAGTTTTAAAACTAAACACAATGATTACCCCACCGTTTCTTAATTACTGAACCCATTTATCATACTACTGCAGGATCTTTGCATAATGCATGTTTTGGGGCTAGAATACAGAATGCGCTAATTAAAAATCCTGCAGTATTAAGTGAGCTTAACTGAAATAGATTAAAAAAAGAATTAAAGTATTTATGTAATTATTAATTTCAATAAGCATTTTTCAGATAATTTCAGATAATAACACATGTTTGTGCGACTCTCTCCACACGCGCACGCGCACGCACGCACACACACTCAGCTTCAAATTTATTTGTGTATATATATATAGCAAAATGGTTATTTCTAATTACAGATATTCAATATATGGTTTAATGAGACATTTATAGAAATATATATATATATATATTTCTGTAATTGTCTCATTAAACCATATATGCTTAACTTTTACTCCCCAATAAGTAGTGAGGAAATAAAGTATTAATTTGTTTAGCGAAATTAAAAAAAGACATCTATATTATGTCCCTACCAACTTTTTCTTTACAGAAAATAAAAAAGGGGAAAGGGCAGCTTTATAATATCTTAAGTCTTACTTTTTTTTAACAAATACCCAACACACCATACAATGACCTATCAGGTTGTGCCCCTCATCCCCTTTTTGTTAGTTTTACAAATGTTTGCTTTTCATTTTAGAGAGTTGCCGTTCAGCATTCATTATGTAACTTACAAACAAAGAGAGAAGCAACCCATAGCAAGGGAGAACTTTTATACAGTCTCCTGGAATATGTTTTGAATCTATGAATATAGTTAATTAGTTTTATGAAGCTATACGCAATCAACCCAAGCCAGTCCGTCCTTTAAAAAAAAAATGGAAGGGCTCTAGCCAGTTGCTACGCAACCTACTACTTTGACAGGGTTTTCACCTCAGCATGCCAGGAGCAGTTTGTTTGCAGTAAAGGACTTTCGTCCTTTGGTTTAAAAGTAGTAAAAATATGTACAAATGTAATAATATTGTGGTTGCATTGCTTTAGAATTAATACTAACCTTAAAAATAGAAAAAAAAAATGGCGTGCAAATTTGATAAATTGGCTTTTTTTACAAATAGATGAATATTGATAAATTTGTACTTAATTTCGCAATTCGAGTGTTCTTGAAAAGCTTGGCTTATGAAATAATGGAGTGAGGGTTATATCAAGAGGACTGTTAAATAAAGAATTATGATTTTTTCAGATATAATTTTCTCCATAAAATTTGATTTTATATTATTTTGTTAGTCTAATGTATAAATTATATGTGATCTGTGTTTCATTGTTGTCACTTTCAGTTGCCACCTGTAAGAGGTGTGCAAGTTGAAACGTTTTCAGTTCCGCCTACAGTATATGGAGGAAACACGCGACGAACAATGTGTCGCTGTGTAATTCTCCATTTGAGGCCTATGAAATGTTACAGGAAGTCAATGGAGATTTTGCTCTTCCCTATGGCACAGCTCGAAGATGGTTTAAGATGTTAAAAGAGCGAAAGCAATCAATTTCAAAAGAAGACAGACCCGTTGTCCCAGTTTGTGCTCTAACGGAAGAAAACATCAGCATCGCTGTTGTCATTGTAAGAGAGGATCCTTGAAAAAATGAAGAACATTTTTAGAAATTTTGAAAGTAAAATTGAATATTGTTTAACGCCCGTTTTTGCTACAGAGGCACCACAGGCGGTGGATACTGATGATACATGAAATGATATATTAAGAAAGAATTTGTTTTTAAGGAAAGAATTGTTCCAGGCCTAAGTTTAAGGTATCTCCCCGGCATTTGCCATTTATGAGGACTGAGGAAAAGTAACGTTCTTGGAGAAAGATCTTCCATTACTAAGAGGGAACTGCAGAGGGTAATGGTTAATTTCATGAACTGATGCCAGAAATGTATGGAACATGAAAGGAGGCAGTTCCAGCTTGTTCTTTTCTGATATATTTTGTATCTTTTAAGTGTTCAAGTGTTAGCAATAACTTACGCGGCAATCATAACTCCGAACTTGGTGATTTCCATTCACCAAGGTATCCGATAGAGTCGACCAACCAGCGGTTAAGCGAAGGAAAAGTTACTCGTTTTGTTATATTCGCTTTTAACTATTTCTTTATATAAGCACATTACAAAATTATATTACTACATTTCCTCGTTTAAAGCGATTTGCTATGCTATCTCTCTCCTGCTACATGAAAAACACATTAATGTGGATTACAGTTTTGATTATATATTCTGTCAGCGTTGCAGAGTTTTCACAATGTGTAGCTTTGCTTGGATTACAACTTCACCTGCTCGACCCACATTTCCATACAGACCGCAAAAGTGTCCACACAAGCTGCAGAAAATGCTAAAACCGCAAGAGGAATGGCAAACACGGTGGGACAGGAAAAGGCAGCTCATATGCCAGCGAGAGAGGTATGGGATCGAATATCAATACTTCCTCACCAGCTGTTCAATTCCAAGGCGTGAAAGTTGCAGCTTGGTATTCAAAGGCTTTTATAAATCACTTACTGTTAGACTAAATTGTATTCCAAAATATCAAATCCCTATGTCTAATAATTTTATACAAAATTTGCCAAAGCCTGTCAAAACTGTCTTTTTATATATACATAGCTCTGAACCTTTTAAAATAGAAATCTGAACAATATGGCTCATAAATTGTTAAACATAATGATTTCCGAAAGAGATGAATTTATTTATTGAAATTCTAAGACAAAATAAATACAAGAGGTCTTCACTTATTTGTCTCGGCCTTTCTTAGAGGTAGCCCCCCTGGATACAATGTGTATTGCAACTTAAGTTAAGAAATAAACTGTGATTTTATATTATTTATACCAAATAAACTAATAATAACATAATCTGAAAATTTAATCAAGTTACACGTCATTCAAATGAAAATTTCCATTTCATTCTTACCTTCTATTACATTTCCCCTAAATTAGATATCTGCTCACGATCTTCAAAAATATTTTTCAATATAATTTCTTTATTTATCCTAATCATTTCTTGTTTATTAAACTTCCCTTCAACCATTTGTGACTGTACACTATAATATTTTATGAACGTCATCTTCCTTCTCCCCACAAATGGGCATAGTACCCCACCTCATCCTCTTTAATTTCCAAACACCTAATCGAAATCAGACTATCTCTTCTCTTTTATTTTTCTCACATATTAAAATATACCTTTCATTTTCTGGGTCATCTTTTAGTTCCTTACAGTATGCCAGTGAACTTTTCTCCCTAATCTGGGCAAATAAAATTTGTTTATATATTATTGTAATTAAGACAAAAAATATAAATGAGTGTGGAAAAATAACTTCATACCTAGAAGTAGAGTCCATATAATTATACGAGATGAACAATCCTTCACGCAACCGGTTTCGTGGCGTGCGGTGACAGGAAGTCCGCAGTAATTATAGTACGGTATGTCGCCTAAGTTATTTCTAACTTACATAACATAAACACTTGAAAAGAAAAGTAAATTACTCACGTATATTAAGCAAGAAGATGCTGGAACTGCCTCCCTTCGTTGTTGACACCTGCTTAGGAAATTGCTCGGTACACTCTGCAATCGCTCTGAGAAATAGCAGCAATTTTTTGACGAATGTTAGTTTTAAGCTCATCTAAAGTGTGTGGAATTGTTTTGTATACTTACTAGTTTAATACCCTCCAGAGATAAAGGACACTTCCCGTTTAACGAAATTTATTTTCTAGTCGATAAATGGAACTCCGATTAGGAACGTGAACATCAGGAAATTCCTTTTGAAATAATTTGCTTATAGCATACGCTGATTCTGTACGCACGTATAAATCATACATGAATATTCTTTGGGGAAAAGAATACCTGTATTGCCCCCTTCCACTTGATACACTTTCACTCCATACACTGTATTGCGTCACCTAACAAACACATGCTACTTGCGCAAGATTTGAACTTATACTGAAACTTCGCGCAGCGGAGGGGAAATATACTCCCCGCCTCCGCCGACATAGCGCTGACGACCCGCAGTTGAGTCAAGCATTGCTCACCCAGCATATCTTGCATATAGACAGAACTGTCCTACTACCAGCACTCTCAAGTGAAAGTAGTACAAGCGATTTCCGTTCGCTCCACACTTTTGCAATATTTAGTACATTAGTAATAATATATAGTGTATAAATATTTATTTTATTACTTTTGTATAAACATTTTTAGTAAACGTTCAATCTAAATGAATTTCGTTGTAATTAGTTTCTATAATTGGAGTCTATTGCATTGTAGGTATATAAACAGACGACAGGTGACATGTTCTTATGGTCATGTATTTAAATCTTTAGTGAAGCAGATCTATATAATACTTTATATACATCAAACTTCAGCTTTGATTTGAAAAGCTGGAGACAGTTCGCCAGATAGTTATATATTTCTCACACAGAATCCAATATCACTCTAAGTCCATTTCAGAGAAAACGCCTGTCACTCAGATCGATATCAATTTGATAGAATAAAATGACAGACGGTAGATCGTATCAGCTACCTGGAGCATCTAATGTAGAATTTATCTGTAGTGAAAACCTCACCAAATCACTTTTACATTATTTTTAACACGCAAAACTTATGGTTTAAATTAAGCGAAGGAAATATGGAGTAGATGCCAACTTTATTTGCATAATGCAATCATTTAAGATAATAACTATGAACACAAGTTATTTTCTATTTCTTTACTACCTTATTTTTCTAAAAAGTAAAGTTACTGTTATAAAAAGCAATTCTTTCAGGCACAAAAAGTATATTTGGTAAATTAAATAATTTGTGCCTCTTTGTACTTTTATTATCGCATCGTGTCGTAGAGACATTCAAGGATTACATTCTGCACTTGGTAGGACGGAATCTCTTGAAGTAAAAACATTTTAAATTACTTCATCTAAGCTGTTTTTCTATTCGCCATTGCTAAATCTGGAACTGAGATCTGCCATGTTTCTTGACCAAGTGACGATGTAAATTCTCCATTCTTCAAGACAATTTCTAACCAACAAATTTAAGGCATAAAGTAGGATTAAAATTTAAAAATGGTACTGCATGCTTGACTGAGACATCTGAGACTATTACCACTAGATGGCTACATTATTCCAATGGCAAATGATGACATTCAACACCTCTAAACGTGTACAGGAGTGTGGTTATCTAGCAGCCCTCCATTTTGTGAGCAACAGGTATGACATTAAAGAATATTAATGAAGAAATTATTCCGTTCTACTCCTACATTGAGAAGTGCCTGTCACCTCAACTGTTAACAATTGGATGCAAAAGTTCTCTGAGGGGTGGACACCTATCGAAGACGAACAGTGCGTCTGTAGGCCAAAGGAGTTTGCCATAGAGGCGAATGTGCAAGTTGAAGACAGACAGAAAGGTTGCCTTAGACACTGCTATTGGCTGTACAAAATGTGTTGTGACCACATCCGCTGGGAAAGTCTTGTGGGATCATGAAGGCATACCTCACCTTATTCCAGACTGCCACGGGTGGTCGAGGTCGTTAAGGCGCGGATTATGAGCGGAAAGTCTGGGGTTCGAATCCCGCCAGGATTGCCCTTCCTGACTGAGGTTTTTTCTAGGTTTTCCTCAGTCCTGATAAATGGCAAATGCCGGGGAAGTACCCAAACTTAGGCCTGGAACGTTTCCTTCCTTAAAAAAAAAGTCCTTTACCAATTTATCATTTCATTTCATGTATCATCAGTGTTCGCCGCCTACGTGCCTCAATGGTAAAAACAGGCGTTAAATGCTATTAAAAAACATATTCCAGTCTCAAGGACAAATTGTAAATGCCTAATCTTACTGTTAACATTCTCAGGAAATTTCCTAAGACTATTCAACGGATGCGACCAGGATTTCTCACGTGACTCATGCATGACAACGCGCGTCCTCATTCTGTCAATGAGACAAATGAGATGTCGCGAAATTCCAAGTGAGAAGTCCTCGAGATTCCTCCGTATAGCCCCGACCTTGCTCCAAGCAACTTCCATCTGTCTGGTCCTCTTCAACATCATCCTTCGAGTGAACATTTATGAAGATGTAGAGAGGGACGTCACTGTCTGGTTCCGACAGCAGGACAAAAAATTATGCTGCTGGATTACTGGGGCTGAAGCGATGAGACAAGACTCCCAAATTACGGGGAAATTATGTTGAGAAATAAAAACACTTTTTCTTTAATCAGCACTCTTATTTATTTAAGGTCTATATCCATTTGTCACTTACTTAATGACTTAAAAACAATTTTTATCATTTTTAAGATAAAACTAACCATAGATAAAGGAAAAGTTTTAAAGTCAAGTCTTACTTCTTTGCTCTGTAATATTGTATGAAATTGTAATTTTCGACTGATACTAATTTGTTAATGATATCTTTTTGTAGAATCTTTATGTGTGTATCTGCATATATTAATTCCTCTACTAAATTTGATGCACAATCTATAAACAAGAAATACAGCTCTGGATAATCTTTTTCGTTTTTATGTTGATGAAAATATTTTTAGTACCTTCTGTTGAGTCTATAATTTGATTCATGTTAGTATTTGAATTTACACCACAGCTGTTCAGCTCTTTGATGCATATTCTGTAGTAAAATTCACTTTCGTAATTTTCGTTGTCAAAAGAGACTACTTAATGGCCTCTAAGCAAGAAATCTATAAATTTGTTCCCACATTATTTTTAATCCTACAAAAGTCAAACTTCAAAAGTTTCTTCTAAACCGTTCATTAGCGCTACACACAAATCTTCCTTTCACTCTTTCCAAATCACCAATTTTCTCATATTAAACCAATATTTTTGACACGGTGGGCTGATTAAGTCCTGGTCTCGATACGATGAGAAGATAGAAAGACAGTAAGAGGCAAGCGTGGTAATAACGTTCTGCTTAAGTTTTCTGGGCAGTCCGTTCGGATATCGTAGAATACAACTATGCAAATATACTGAAAACATGTTAGAACAAGCACTTAAAGGTGTTGATTCTCTTACTGTGCAGTAGATACTTTCAGCAGTACACGTTATTATCCACGTCGCGAAATCTCTTAAATGGTATTTCAAGGGTAGTTTTTTTATTTTCGGAATTCTGATAAATAGACAGCCATAACTTTCCAACTCTGTCTATTTCTTTTTGCAATAGTTTCCCTCACTCTCTGCTTTCGTATTATTTTCTCCGTTATTGCACTGCCAAGTGCATTTTTACTACTATTTTCTTAGTTCACATTGCAGAAATACATTTGCCCTTAGGTAGAGAACTATTTGGGAACCAGTGCGAACGGGAGCGGAGAGCAGGGGAGAAAAACGAGGACTGACTGCCGCCTAGTCCCGAGGCTGCAGTTCTGAACAGCAGCGGCTGAAACACAATTCCAGGAAATGCTGGATCGATGCCAGACGGGGGAAATAGTAATAAAGCACAAATGCACAAAATAAAAAGAGTTCACTTTCGTTGCGAACTCCGGTTAATTTCGCTTTGCCGTGTATTTCTTCACATCTTCAACTTCTGTTGTTGTGGAAATTCCGTTAATGGCATCTCAAAACTCGCTAGCATTTTTCTTTTTGTTCTCACAGGGGAATAGAACCTTTGGGACTTTGTTTGCTTATTTGGGCTTGTATTTCCCTTCATTGAGAACAGAAACATCTTCAATGTCTACTATTAAATCATTATTTTCAGAATGTCCTGTAGGTGTTCATTTCGCAGCTGAAATCGACATATGCTGTGCATGTATTTACATATATTCGTTTAATGCTGGAATAAACACACGTACAAGAGTGTCTGTGTATGCATGTATTACATTCACTGCAGATTAATTTGCATTTACAGTCCACATCATTTTCTTGCACAAAATATATTTCGGCCGCTTTCCATGAGAATGGGATCTTCCAACCGCAATCTTCCCTAATAATGACGTCCTTGCTTATTTCCAAGCTTACTTTGTAACTGCGACGAATGTCTTTCATTTTGCTGGTCAGCTCTCCTTTCGTAAGCACAATGAGCCTGTCCAACAGCCTGTCTTTAACAAACGATATTATAGCAAATATTGCTTTACGCAGACGCTCCACGCATTTGCAGATAAATATATTTAAGCGTGTGATGCATTCGTTCTATATGCACGTTGGTATTTAATCCAGCATGCAACCTGTGACAATAAGCCCGGCATTTTGCACTACTCACGTAGTTTTCCGGTGCCATAACATTTATAACTGCGAAATTACGCCTTCCGCTCCCGTTCATGAAAAGAAGACATGACTAGGTCCCAAGAGATACTGTACATAAGGGTAATTATCTCTTGGGAACTTGATGACCTCAGATGTGTCCATTAATAAACCAAACCAACAACAAAAAGCAACAAAGCTTCCTCATACAAAGATATTTGTGCAGTATTTCCTGACATGTGTGGAAAATATTTAGATTCTCCTCTATTGCTCTGTAAGTCACCAGTGAACCGTTCTTCACTATGGCTTCTTCATGAGCGATGTGTTTATTTGTTACGAGTACTAATGTAGCTGGACGCCCCATGTGTTTCTCCTCTTACAAAATTGTTCTTATTTAAATAAAATTTGCAAATCAGTGAAACATATTTTTATGTGAAAGAGTGGAGTCTGGAAGAGCTCTATCTCTTAATTTTTCCAGGAATTCTTGTTGGGTGATGCTGCACTAATAGTCGTAAAAAATCACTGCGGTAAAATATTTTAAGTCGCCTCCATTTTAAAATATCAGACAGACGCGTAGGATTTATTTTAGAATAAATATATAATATATGTAAAGATCATTACCCCCAGATTTAAACATTTTAAATTAGTGCGGGACAAAGTGGATTTAGAACTGGCAGACATATATGGACTAATGTTTTTATAATAAAACAAATTATAGAAAAGCAGAAAATATACTTGGAAACACGTTTCGCATTTGTTGATATAGAAAAAGTCTTTGATAGAGTACGCCGCTTGTTATTATGGAAAATATTACATAAAACAGGATATCTGTACATATAACAAAAGTCATAAAAGGTTAATATGTAAGTACAAAAATGATAATAGACGTAAATGGAAAGTTCATAGAAAAAATTAAAACGCATTGTGGTCTAAAACAAGGATGTAGTCTCCCTCAAATATTATTTAATATATAATATATGTGCTATATACATAACACTTAAACGCATAACGAATCGAATTAGAACACAATGGATCAGTAAATATTTTGCTATTTGCAGATGATATTTGACAAGGAAGATAGACTACAAAAAGCAATTATACCAACTGAATAAAATAAATAGAGAATGAAATATGACAATTTATAAGAACAAAATAAAAGTTCTGAATTAAATACCCAGTAAGAACAAAAATTGTGACAGAAGAAAAAAATAATAAACCAAGTTTCACACTTTCAATATTTAGGATGTAATATCACATATGAAGAAGATCAAGATGTTAATATAAAAATACAAAAGTTCCAAGTTGTGTGGAACAATTATAAATACTTTGAAACACAAAGTGAGTAAAGATACAAAATGAAGATTCTACACAGCATGACCTTGGCAGTTATATCTTATGGAAGAGAGGCTGGACTTTATAAAGAAAGGAAGAGAATATCCAAGCAATATAAATGCATTTTCTACGATCTGTCGAAGGTTGTGCAAATCAAGACCATATACGAAATGCGGATATAAGAAAAAAAATGCAAGTGCAATCAATTTATCGGTAAGAATGGATAAAATTCTTAAAAATGACAGAAGATAGAATACCAAGAAATATGTTGACATACAACCCGAAAGGTAGAAGATCAATTGGAAGAAAAAAAAAGCATGGAAACAAAAGAGTGAGACCGGAACAGGTAGGGCATAAACCTTGATGGAGATGAAATAATCAATAAAACTATTTTGGGTATGTTTTGTTTATAAGACGGTCAAAAATTTCAGTTTTTCATACTGGAGAACAAACATATACTGTTAACTGTAATAATGAAACAAAAAATCAGTAAAGTTTGAAAACAAAACATGTACCCATTCTTCACAGCGTGCTTCGAATAGTGTAGATAAGCATTAAGCATTGGTGTAAATGTAGTATCGAGGTTTCTGCTTGTTGGTAGGAATTTCATTAGTTTTTGTCTGTGTACGTCGGCTCTCTTCCCTACAACAGCAGGTTGTCGTTAAGCAACGGTTGCAGAACCCTTGCTACTTTCGTTTCCAAGTTTCTTAATGAGAAAACAAGTGAGCTTAATTTTTCTGATAACAAAGTCAGGAACGTGCCATTAACATTCTTGAAACTCAGCGAAAAAAGATTTTTCGTTAGGATTTGTGTTCTTAGAGAATACGAGAAAGGACTAATTTACTTTCAACTTAGTTATTTCTTGGTGTATTCGAAATAAACGTGAACAAAGACTCAATTTGAAGTTAAACACAGAGTTTGAAAGTGAAAACACACTCAAATACAAACACATTCTCTTAAACAAACATACACACGCATATAAAATCAACAAAGTTCCCATCTTAAAACATGCCAAAATACCGTCTATGCTTCCAGTAGCTAGTTCCAAAATGGCACAAAGTAGGTTATTATAACAATAAATGCGAAGGTCATATCGTGAGTTACGGGGCATATGTTGCCCTATTTACCTAGAAACCTGCCCTTAGCAAATTCCGAAGGAAGGTACCTATTGCTTTTGTACACACGAACAGATTTTTTAAATTTTTCTTCAAATCGACTCTACCTAATAGATACCCCAAAAGACAACAAATATGTGTGTGTGTGTGTGTGTGTGTGTGCGCGCGCGCGTGTGTGTTAACGCTCTAGCAGTCGCAATTTTTTATCTCAACGAAACTTACATCCGTCAAGTTCGTTAACCGCAAAAATTGAACCAGATCATTGGGAATGGAGGGTTAGCATAAAGCTAAAATTTAAAAATCGCTCTAGCGGCCGCGATTTTTATTTTTTCTCAACAAAACTCGATATGTGATATTTAAATAAAACAAGAAGAATAGTTCCTGAAAATTGGGTAAATAAAACTACTAGGAGTAGTGACGTACTTCAAAACCAAAAATTAAAAGAGCGCTCTAGCATTTAATTTTCTGCCTATTATTTCAAAATAAAAGGACCTAGCATATAAGCTGTATTTATAACGTTTCATATACCGTGAGGATAGCAACTATGAAATGTTAACCTAATAGAACAGTGTGAGAATTGTATTTGTATGCAAGCGCGATCTGTAATAACCTTCAGAAAACGTCTGTGTTATATGTTTTACTACAATAAAATTTAAATTAAATTTCAAAGCCAATGAAAATCGATGAAACTTTAGATTGTTTGTTGTTGATTATGTATATTTGCTTAGTACATTGTAATTGTTTTTAAATAGTAACATGTATTTGATTTATTGAAACATATGAGCATTAGCTTCTTAAATACACAAGATAAGTATAATTTGTTCTGCTGTTTTTCTCTATTTTAGTGAATATAAATATATCAAGGGCTCGGTTCATAAATACGGTTCCATTTAATTTTTTTTAAAAATATCCATAAAGTATAGCTTTGTCTATCAGTGGATATATTATATCATTTAATTAATAGTATATGATTAATTTTTGTAGTTAAATTTCAATAACAACATTTATAACAATTGTAAAAATGTACTTTCTCTTTTGTAATACTTATGGATTGCAATAATTCTAATTTTGTTCCCCTTACTTGTGAAAATTAACAGAAATTTACATTTATTTTTAAGGGAAAAACAGACAAACATAGTTAAGTTCAGTTTTTCTATTATTAGATAGTTTTAGATTTTGCCATACTAAATGATACACTGCAATGTCATAACTTATTTCATTAATTAATAAGGTCATAATTTGGTAATTATATTCTTTTTAAAAATTATTCTACTTGCTGAGGAAATCGCTTAGTTTAACTAGCTCCTGCGTGATGATAAATATGACGTTGTCCCATCTATGTCGATAAGTTTTAAGTTGCCCAGTCATTTGGGTGTTGGTGTATTTTCAAAAGAATTTTGCTTGCCTGTGGAAAAGTGCAGTGGAAGTAAGGAGTTAAAATGTAATAAATGGAGCAAATTGGATAATTTGACAAATTGCCTTGCTAATTATAATGTAATTTTTCACTCATCGAAAGAGAAACTTCATTAAAAAAAGTTGTCAAGGAAGGTTTAATACTAGATAATGAGATCAAACTTACATGGAGGTACATAGGAGAAATTAAAGTGTTAAACGGTGTTTAAAAGTTAATAATATGGAAATTTGCTACATTCATAACGCAACACTTAAGTTCACCATTAAAGGCTTGTGATCACGAGCTCCGAGCCACAATAATAACGTCTGCACTCAGTCTCCTGTAATTAAACTTGTTATAATCAACAAAAGAAGTTCCTCAGCATGGAGAGCATTCAGGTCATTGGAAGTCATATTGATGGACAGTACTTTGAGCCGAAAACTGAGGTTAGACGTGCTGACTAATCCAAGATCATTATATGGTTGCCAAACTTGGAGTCTAACAGAAGTGAAAAAGAATAATGTTAGCATCTGCCATGGGGCGGAAAGTACTGGGGATATCCCTCATGGATAAAATATCATCTGTGGAGTTAAGAAAAATGTCGGGACTAAACGACGTGGCTCAAGGTGTAAACAGTCTAAGGTGGAAATGGGGTGGTCATGTAGCAAGACTACCAAGCAGAAGAGAGGACATATAGCTACCAGATGGAATCTAAGTTTAGATAGGAGAGGAAGAGGGAGACCAAGAACGAAGTGGGCAGATTCCTTCTGGAAAGCAGTCTGGACACACTGGACCAGCGTAGAAGGGAACCGCAGTACCTGGAAGAGTCTAAGGATAGAGCTGCAGTAATGCAAACTTTATTTTACCTGCTTTCTCTTTGTCCAAATCACCAAATCCTTCGCAGTACACACTTTTATAAAATTATAAAAGCTTACCATAAAGTGAGTTTATACATTATTGAATGAAATGAGCCACTCATGTCCCATCCAGGGCTAGGACCTCCACAAGCGGGAGCTCATTGATTTCATATATGTTGAGCTAGTTCATATAAGCTTTTGTCCCCATGAGTTTGTTAAGTATATAATGTTTCTTATTTTACAAGTTTAATACAATTTAACTAGCAGGTTCAAGTGCTGAGTCTTTAAGTTTTTGTATTGTTAACACTTTCACTATAGGCTTCAGTTGTTCTCTTCTTATAACAAAGACAGGAACTTCAAGGCTGTTGTTATTGCACAACAGCGCGTCTCCTCAGAGAACAGCTGTAAATTTGAAGAAACTGGAAGCCACCAAAGTCCAATTGCTTGACCATCCACCCTACAGCCCTGACCTTGCACCGTTCGACTTCTGGTTGTTTCCTTAGGGGAAATCTTGCATTGCTGGAAAAACTTTTAAACAATTGCAAGACCTTGCTCAAACTGTAAATTTTTATCTCTGTTGACAATATCTCAGTCCTAGTACCACAGTAGACCGCCACAGGTGGCCGAGGTGGTTAAGGCGCGAACTCGTGAGCGGGAAGTCTGGGGTTCGATTCCTACCAGGGCCATCCTCTCTGACTGAGCAGGTTTTCCTCAGTCCTCATAAATGACAGATGTTTGGAGAGGTACACTAAACTTAGGCCTGAAGCGTTTCCTTCCTTAAAAATCCTTTCCCAATATATCATTCATCTCATGTATCATCAGTGATGTCTCAGTAGTTAAAACGGGCGTCAAACACTGTTCAAAAGAGTATCGTAGTGCTTTTGACAAGTGGTTGCACCGTCTACAACTGTGTATGGAGGGAGATGGGAGGGGGGTACTTTGAAGGTTTGTGGTTTTCGAATTCATTCCCTTAGTTTGGACCTTAAGGTGACACTAGCAAAACTTTTTGAATTCCCCTCGTACTGCTAAAACCGCGATAACAATGTGGATAGGGGAAAATCGACCAACTTAGGTGGCAAACTTATCCTGGACAAAAACAAGCTAGGGAACTGTTCCTAGGTTTACGCAACACTCTTTCCGCATCTCTCCTGAAATTGAACACAATAGCAATAAGGAAAGTAGCAGCGTTAATTACTGAACACGGTCACTTCAGAAAACAGCTAACGTAAAGCGGGTCTCTGTAAAGATGAAACCTGTGCAGAATGTGCAAACAGGACGAGGAATCGACCTCCCATATACAGTGCCCAGTCTTGATAAGAAAGGGACTTGCGCTTTCTATAACCAGGGAAGACTTGGGAACGGACGCTGACATTGGAACCGAAATACTGCAACTTGTTCAAGGTACGGATTTTGGGAAATAATAAAGGCTTCTCCTCCGATGGGGTTACATAATAATGTTTTTAGACTGACGTAGGGTCGACAAACTCCATTTAAACCTCTAGTTAGCGATCAATCAATCAATCAATCTCAGATTTTACATCTTTAAGTCAAGCACATATTGTTAACATTGTCATATCTCAAAAACATAATTTTGAACTTAGTGATTTCTGTCAGAACGACGACGATATTTCGCTTATCATCCACCATAAAGCCCCGACCTCACTTTCAATGTCTATTACCCGTTTTCAAAACTGATATCTGTCCTTGAGGGTGGAGAATCATGAACGATATTGAAAGACGCAGAAAAATTTCCGACTATTTTTTTTTTTTTTTTTTAGGAGGATTGAAATGTCTGTGTAAAGATATGTGAAACTCATTGAAGAAAGGGAGATTGCTTTTAAAATGATACCTGTATTTTTATTCTATCACCGAATAACATAATTAGTCCGGAAACTTCTGGACCACACCTCATATAATATTTATAGAGTATACTGGTATATATATTTTTGAGAATTTTTTTACATTTGTAAGAATATTAAGCTCATTCCCAAATAATAAGGGGAGGGGAAAAGTGCGCCTTATATTCCGAAATACGCGTACTACTAAAATTCATTGGCAGGAAAAAAAAAAATAAGTAAAATAAAATCTGCAATGTTACATCCGGGCACTTGCTGCCTATACTGGAAGTATATTTCCAAATTTTATCATTTATTCTTGAATTAATTTCCACTATACATAACAATGTTTACACATTATAAACTACAAAAATAAAAGAAAAGAATTATTGTAATTCAACACAACATAAACAATAAAAGAACATGTTTATAATTTGAAGTAAGGCACAAGATTAATTAAACAATTTACTAATAAAATACAAACTACTAGAAACCAGTAAAGTTGCCATTAGCTGGTAGCCAGCTAACTACTTAAACTTAAGTTTAACCGTTGGGAACAGAACGGTCATGATATTTGTAACCAGCATCAGCATCTTTCTCCAACTGGCAGGAGTCAGAAACTATTGTACTATGCTGCAGTTTTCTCTTCAATAAATTAATAAACAAACAATTAAAATACAGCTCCAAGAATAAACCGCCAAATATAATTGTAGAAGATAATTTTAGTGCTCCAGATATTTAGCAAACATTCACAACTGTAACTTGAGTGGAGGTTGGACATTACAATGTGAATGATAGTGGTTGTCACGAACAGCAATAAACGTCACGTGTAATGACATCCTGTGGTTTCCCAGCACTTGGCACGATCTCCACTTTATTAGGTCCAAGGGGAGGGAACGCGTTGGCATTTCGCGGAAATTAAACAGGCGTTAATACAGCATTCTCCAAAACACGTGAGCTTTCAACCTTATGATTGATTGCATTTCGTGAGATGAATGCAACTGTGCCATTAACCAGTCTATGTCTAGTCATTATGTAGCTGGCGACTTGTTTAATAATGTAAGTCATTAATAACACCCGTAATAATATAATGTTAATCGAGGCTTCAATTTCAGAGGAGAAGAAAAATACCTGAATTCCACGTGAATGACAAAAGGATTCCTTTGCAGGTCAAGGCAACGATCTCTGTCAGGACAGTAAACGCAAACAAATGACGAATGAACACCGCTCATAAAGCAAAGTTCTGTATTTTCGCATACATAAAGAAAGCATACTAGACTATACAAACATTCAAAACAAATGTTTCTTTTTGCCTCTACATTGTACGCATTCCATATACTGAGATATTGTCTCACAACTATATAAAGAACCTCACCAGGTGATACTTGTATGTGAACGCCGCCTTTGCGTGTATATGTGTGAGTAATATAAACGATATATAAACAAAATTAATAATAATTGATAAACTGTTTGCCAAAAATAGTCGTTTATTAAATAGTATTTCTCCCTAAGGTGTTCTTTTGGAATTAATTTGTTTTACCATTTTGCAGTCACTTTAAAATATACTGCCATGGGTGGCCGAGATTGTTAAACGCTTCCTTCCTTTAAAAAAAAATCCTTTTCTAGCTTATCATTTCATTCATGTATCATCAGTGTCACCGCCTGTCGTGCATCAGTAGTTAAAATGGGCGTTAAATACTATTAACCCATTGGTACCGTATTTTAATGCTGTCATTACTACCTCAGAAATCTGACTTAAATATCTCTATAGCTGCACAAGTGTATTTCAAAATTTAAAATGCATATAAAGTCAAACAATATAATTCGTTTTCTGAAATTTTGCATGCATGATTCTGAAAGTATTGACTCGACAGTTTTGATGGCCTATATGATTGTTGAGGTGCTAGATCTCAAAAAAGTTTTCCAAATGAAGGGTAAGAAGAAGATTTTGGTTAATTTACGAGGCTCTCAAACATCTCAGGTCATCAGCGTCCCATTCAATTCAGGAGTGAAACGGCCGATAAATTTTGCTCAGAGGCCTCTCTTTCAGATTTGAGGTTCTTTATCGTGCTGTAACGGGACCCACGGCATTACTTCCCTTTCGAAGGAAGCCATACTTAGGATTTTAAGCCCGATAAAATAAATTGATCCTGGCCGGGATTAGACCCGCGATACTATAGCATGCAGCATGTTGCGTTCTCTCTCCCTTTCTTTTCTTTTCTTGTCTGTGGGTGGAATTTGCATCGGAATGTGGACCCATATTTTAGCTTGCATTCTCAATGGGGTATTTCCAGCTAAAGGTCGACCTCTTAACATTGTACTCTGGCAGTGTTAAGCTTTGAAGCAGCTGATGAGAGGTGTTGGTTGCAAAGTCCGTGTAATTAATCTTTTCCTTACAAGTCATCTTGTGAAACAAAATGGAACAGTTGTATATGCACATGTCAAACAGATAGAAAAATGTTTTCTTCTAACTTTTAACTGCGCATCACATTATAGGAAACAAAGCTGTCACCTGATCTTGCAAATCCGCAACTCCCATTCCCTTCTGGCACTCAAGGGCATGCTTCGGTTGTTTTATTTCCTCCCTGGGTGTTTGACCTTTCTTCTTCTCGGCTTGTCTGCTGCTGTAATGTCAGCAGTTTCGTCGATGGGGAAAAATATTCTTGTTATCCTTCCACCTCACACACAGCACATTCTTTGCAGACCATGATTCATAATCGCCATGTTTCAGTTTATTATGCAGCATTTCCTTCCTATTCTCTCTCACGATACTGTATGCATCAATCCTCTAGAGATCTGGAGACGACTACCAGTTATCCAGATACAATGTTTGGCCTCTGTCTAACAATGGGTCATACAACATACCTGCTGGAAGACTAGGATCTGTCACATCATCACCTACATAAATGTTTAAGTGCAAACAATATCTAGAATATTCTCAAATTTTGTAAAAAGTTATTCCAAATCTTGCACGATTGGATCTATTGATTTGCACGTATAAGAGGCGACCTCTGAATTTTATTAGACTTTCATCCCTGACAATTTCGCAGATAAATGCTGAAAGATCTTTTATAACTTATCATTTCGGTCTTCATTTCTGTAGTCGGTGAACTGCAGAATGCGAATCTGTCTGCTCGACATCAGAATAACTTTAACAAAGTATGCTCTAGTCTCACCTGGTGCATCAAACTATGTTTTAGTTCTCTCTCTTAATTTTGCATTTACTTTGTAGCATAAACATTTGTTTCTGCACAATTTTCATTGAGCGGTGGTTCCATGTGTTCCAAAAAATATCACTTTCTGAAGGCGGCCTTGATTTATATTGTTTTAGTAGTTTTTACAGACTCCACTGTAATCACAGTGTGGTTACACAACGGGATTATTATCAGTTTTATTCAATTCTAATCACTTTGTTCCTTCTGCGTCACAATTTGAAAGACCTGAAGAGAATATCACCATTATCAATTTTTGAAGTACTTTCATGGACAGAGGAACTAATTGTATCTTCGTTTTCTATTTCAAAATCAGAAAATTCACTAAGTTCGCTGTCATTATTTAGAACGGTTTCAATGAATGTTCCCAAATCCTCTTTTGTCATCACATCACATTTCACTGCTTGTCTTGCCATTTTGGCTACTGGGGTTAGCTGGCACCAGTAAGAGCTATGTGAAACTAACATCTTTGTAACCTGATGATGTATTATATTTTAATAACTATAACAGAATAAAACGAAAAAATGTAAAAAGTAAAAGAATATTAGAGGATCAAAACTAGTTAAAGATTTTAGAAGAACATTGCTGGAGAATTCGTGGATCACTGGTTACTCTTAATCTCAACAGGCTTCGTACACTTGTAGGGCAGCGTGGACCTCAAAAGACCTCCAGATTATCAACAGTGATCTCAGTACAAATCCTTAGTAACAGGACCAACTGTAATAATAGTTAAGGAGTCCAAATCAGGCACTACATCCTTTCAGCCAACAGCCTTGTGTCCCTTATTCCCTTTTACCGGCAGGAACACTTAGCAACAATCTATAAGGGCTGCAGTCTGGTATCAGTAAACGCTAGAGACTGGATACTCAGGCATTAAAAAAGGTAGAAAAAAGACAGGCCAAACGGCACTTAAAATATGTAATAGTAATAAAAGACATTACATGCTATTGCCGAAAAAAAAAAATAAAATCATGATCATTAAATTGACAAGAATTATTATTTTAAATTATTAGTCACTTGAAGTTTCCGTAATCTTTTGTAGTTTAAGACAAATATTAAAACGATTCTTAAATTTCACAACAATTTTATTTGTCAATAAAATTTTTAAAAATTGTAAAATATTCTATAAACAAAGGAATGTTTCTTCAATACTTTTGAATTAACAATGTGCAAAATATGAAAGGGGTTGAGTCTAATGGGAGACTGAAAAGTCGGCCTTGGCTTTCGTAGGTTTAAGTATGCCGGTCCTGTAAACTTCTAAACTGACTACCATAGATTGCAAACAAATTATGATTTTTCTCTCCAGCAGCAACAGGTATCATCTATTTAGTTTTGCCCAGTGTATTAAATCTTTCTAATGATAGGCGGTCTACCCAGTTTCTTTTTTCGTTATAAACGTATCACTTATCGTTGCTACACAATTTCTTTTTATTTAGCCTGAAAAGGGACGTTCTTAACTTATTTTATTTATCTACATCTGCAAAATATTCCATGAATAAAACAAAATATTTATATTAGTTAAGACTCGAATCGCCGATCCATTTGCAGTTCTAAAGGCCGACCTTGAACATAACGATGCAGCTACTTTGTCAACACCCTGCACATTTTTAGAAGGAATATTTACTGCGCAGACTCCTTCTATCTAGACATTTAATATTCCATTCATATATGTGATCGAGGTTTGCAGCTTTCGTTTAATATTCTACCATAAAGGATCAATCCTATCTATTACAGCCATATGCATTATAACAGATAATAATATCAAGTTTTTCGAATAGCCTTTTCCTGTTGGCGTGAAGGCTGCATAAGGCTTGTTTCCCTTTAAAAGGTAAACTCGGTTTATGTGCAATCATTATGACAGCAGGCAAAGCAATAATATTTTTACGATATGCATTAGAATGACCTGATCCAAAATTAGATACATGCTATTTTATATTTTTACTAGCATTTCAACAAATAAATAAATAAATCTGAGGCTATAAGCCGTGCCTCAAGAGTGGAAGCAGGGACTGCTACCTGCAAGATGGAGCTACCACTCACCCAACTAAGCGCAATAAGAAGAGGTCCGTAATCGACCTGTCTATTCAAAAATATTTTTGATCACCACGATCACCAGGCCTCACCGTTTCAGGCTCATTTTTAAGGATTTTTTTACGGAATGATTTAATCAAAGCTCGCTTTTATTAGGTTATCTCTTAAAAGATGTCGGATTTTAAGTTTGGTGTTTAGTATGATGTTAATAGTTTAATTTGCTTTACACTTTTATTCACAGGATACCATAGTTATTAATGTGTATATTGTGTGTGTCCGTTGTCAGTTGTGAATCCACCGTCATAAAGTATAGATAACAAAGTTTGAGATTAGAGTCCTTTTAAAGCATTACTGGAAAGAAGATTATAAAGCTGCTGTAGCGGCTGGAAGAATATGTCAAGTGGAAGTAGAAGGTGTTGCTAGTAAGCACAATGATGGTGCCGGTTCTAGCGTTTCAATAATGGAGAAGAAAACACTAAAGATTTAATACATCATGGAGGACATAAAGTTGAGAATGCATGCAGAGTTTTGGCAGAAAAACTTCAAAAATGTACTGGTAGGCTGTCAGAAGAACTTGGTACATCAAAAGATATCATACATTGTCGCATTAAAACATTTAAAAATCATACGGAAGCTATAGATCTGTACCTTATGAATTGAGACCTGAACAGGCCAAAACCATGATGAAGAATTGTTAGGTATGATGAAAAATGGATTCATTAACGCAACCGTGACACTTCGAAATAATGAGTCGATCCCAATTAGACTGCCAAATTCGTCGCTGAACAAAATCTGTTCTGTCCCAAAGTAACGTTATGTGTTTGGTGGAATTTTGAAGACGTGATTCTTTGGAAGTTTGTTCCAAACGGAGGTGTAGTCGATGAGAATATTTATTATAAACAAATGAAAGGAGCTCATGAAGTTTTGGAACAGAGATACTGAGCATAGTTAATCGAAATAGAGGTCTCTTGCAGCAGACAATGCGAGAGGCCAAACAGTTCCAACAACCTTGGAAAAGATACAGGAATTTGAAAGGATCGAACTGCTCCACAACCATCACATAACTCTGATAATGTGTCTTCAGATTTCCATGTTTCAATTCATGGCCAATTTCCTGAGTGGAAAAAATTTAAAAAACTGCGTGTCAACGAATTCTTCGCATGAAAATCCAGAAATTGATATCATCGTGGGATAACAAAGCTCGCTGAAAGATAGCTCGACTATAAAATCGAATGACCTTTACTTTGAATATTAATTTAATTTATTGTACACACTTCAATAAACCGTTTATTAAAGATCGGCACTACTTATGAGAGAGTGTCTACGAGATACAAGTTAAAATATTAACGCATGCAATTAAATCATGAAACTTTTCTGTTCAAATAAAATGATACTATTCAAGTGGAGCTTTAATATGGTTGTTTATCGTTAGCCATTTACGTATTATGCTTTTAATTTCTATAGTTACTTAGAAAATTATTACACATTATGCGTGTCTTTTAAGTAGTCAATCTTTATCACGTTTGGAAATTAATATCGTTTCTCTCTCTTTTTCGCAGGTAAGTGGCGCCTTGTCTCTTAGCAACCGCTAAGCTACAACAGGTAGTTCACAACATTGCATGTATGTGTGTCCGTAAAATATGTCATTAGCGCCTTTATGGATTATAGCACGTCTGTTTTTCTGCTAGACATTGCCACCTAGATTTTTTCCTTGTATTTTTGTCTCTATGTGAAGAACAAGTGCGAGACGTTTATTAGACGATAAACTTTGGATAAATTCTTTGACACACAAAAAGTATTAGTCTTACATCTATTTATCTTGTAAAAACCAGAATTTCTAAGTATCTAATACTGCCAGATACATTTTCTTACAAATATTGAAAACAGATCCAAAGGTAAGTTCGACTTCAAAGAGAGATAGTAAAATTTTACAAATACAAAAAGAATATGAAAAAAAACTTCTCTTATTAAAAACGAAAATAAACAAATTATATAAATATGAGTAAATTATTATTATTATTATTATTATTATTATTATTATTATTATTACTGTCTTGACGGTCTCCTGAACGAGTGCTTTTTGCACTATTGAAGAATACTAAGGGGCTCAAAAAGTTAACCATTTATGGAGGGAAGGGTGACGGTATTCGAAGAAAAAATAGCAAGTTCTTAATAATAATTCAAGATAGAATTTTGACCTGTTGTACTCGAGTTGCACTTTCTATGAATAGTCCACAAATATATATTCAGGTAATTTAAATTATAAATTTCTATGTTTTTCGAATTTTTTTTTCGAGGAAAAATTACTGTTCTTTCAGAACCATTACTATTTTCAAAACATGTTTTATAACTATGTTCTCCTATCAGCGTGCTTATTAACGTTTCACATTCGTTATTCAATACATTATTAATTTTTAAAAATAAATAGTGCATATAAAATAAAGGTTACAAAAACACCAGTGCCTGAAGAAAATGTTTTTAAAAAGTATGCTTAAAGAGGGAAAGAGCCATACCAGTTTCAATGTGACAGTCTTTTAACGCTCTAGCGGCCGCAATTTTTTTCTCAACGAAATTCGGCATATAACCACCAATTAACGAATAATTTTTCGAGTTCAAAAACTAGTAAAACTGGATCATTAGGAGTGGGGTTAACCGAAAGCGATGCTATACATATTTATTTATGTTTTATATATATATATATATATATTGTGTGTGGGGGTTAACCTATATATATATTATATGGGTGTGTGTGTTTGTTAACGCTCTAGCGGCCGGAATTTTTGTTTTTGTGGATTAAACTCGACATATAACTATCAATTAACTAACGATTCATCGAGTTCAAAAACAAGCAAAATTGTACCATTAGGAGAGGGAATAATACACACGCACGCACGCACACACACACACTCACACACACACTCACTCACTCACTCACACACACACACACACACACATATATATATATATATATCGCTTTATGCGTGTATCTGTTAACACTCTAACGGCCGCAATTTTTTTTTCTCAACGAAACTCGGCATATAAGCATAAATTAACAAATGATTCAGCAAAATTGGAATTTAGAAGGGGGATGAGCCTAAAGCGATGCTGTATTTTTGCTTGGTTTTTCTTCTTATAGGGAATTATAAAGTAAAATATATGTGTACATAAACTTAGGAATAACTAAAGCTCTCTAAATGCAGGAACTCATAAAAATGGTCTTAAAATGAACAAGAACTCCAATCACAATTAAAAATATTAACACAAATCACTCACACACCACCACAAAAGTATGAGTAAAACTTTGATAGCAAACCACTAAGGCAGACGCATATGTAACGTTGGAATGTTTACAGCAGAAATATCATCACCAATGCAGATATATGCTTGTGAAATATTTAACATATCGATTTTGTTCGTTTTCTTCCAGAAATACTTGTGATGTCACTCTTCCAAACAAAACGAACGTTCTTAAAAATTTTAAGCTCATTTGCCACCGTTAATAGCACAATAAGTTTGAAATAGCAACAGTACTAAATGTAATTAAGTGCCGTTCCAGAGCCCAACCGCAGGAATTTGCTAATCTGTTACGTACCACACGAACGTAAACGAGAGAAAGTACACTGCAGCCAGAAGAGAAAGTTAGAAACGAAAATAAAGTGTATTCGCTCTCTAAAGTTGGTCCCAAAATTTATTATCATCGAGAAAGTTTATCGACTTCGGAGAAAGAAGGAATGCTAGCTAAACTTGGTTCAAGTTCAGTGGAGCAAAACTGTACATAACATTGTTTATAAATCACTCTTTTAAATGGGAGATGTTATTTCAAAGTTTAATGTTCAATGCGTTTGCAGGAAATGTGCTGCGCTGTAGTCAAATTATTATCACTGGAAATAAAAGATCATCGCTTGGGAATATTTTTTCTAAAAACAAGTACAATGGCCAAAGACGTCTTTTCGACCTTAACTTAATAAAATAAAACTTTTTCTTTTAATGCTTCTCAAAGTAAGCAAACTACATCCTTTCTATATTTTCGGGTAAGATTATACAATTTCGATATGGGAATAATTGTTATTAATTAAGGAAAGCTCTTGTATTTTTTTCTTGAATATTGATATCATTGGAATGTAAATCATAAACGAAAGGCAGAAACTGCTTTATATGCCTGAACACGTTTAAGTTTTTACAAGAGATTAATTTCACTCCACAAGAAAGAACGGTTCATTATACCGGACTTCTAGAATATGTCCTAACCGCTCGCAGGGGATTTACCGTGTAGAGAAAGGTGACTCCCCGCCCTACTCGCGGCACTTCTCCTTAAATTTCGAACCGTCAGCAGTCTACTACATTCTTTCGCGAAGAATTTAGACTTTCAGAGCAATGTATTTTTGTGTGTACGCTTTTAGAGTAATGTTATTATAAACAGGAATCAACTTGTCGCGTTATGAGGGATTTATTTGAAAATTTCCTGGGCTATTGCTTCCTTTTAGAATCGCATGCCACGTACTTGTGAATAAATGTGATACAACTGGTTCCGTGCAAAACAATAAACATAAGCGAAGACGTACAACTTTAACAAAGTAGAAGAAATTTACACAAATCTTGAACATTTTCCTCGATAAATCACTATCAAAATTGTACACCTAGTTCCCGTTTCAGTGTCTTCTGCACATACAGCAACAAAATTGTTAAAACTCAAAACGTGTCTATTATCTACGACAAGGTGATCCAGTAGCACATGTGCGCTATTGTTAGCGGTTTCTTTCATCAGTGACTGCAAAATCGAAACTCAGCTTGTGCTCTCTTTAGATGACTCATGGCTTATTAAAATGGTTGTCTGAATACTCACAACCTATTGGTGTTCTAAAAATTCAAAATATACACATGAAAGAAATGATGAGGCGGTTTCACAAAACTTGGCATCTAGAAAAATAGAAAATATCAGTAGATTTTTTTTTATTAATTCACAGATGTAACACATTATTTTGCACGGTTTATATAGGTTTATAAAAAGATATAAATCAAACAGACTATTTTCCATATTTTATATCTGAATACTGATCCCAAAATGTATTCCAAAATTACAAATTTTCACAAAAGTAAACATCTGCACACTTTACTCATTTTCTAAACTTTTAGTCAAGATTTTAATAAAAAATCTATTACCCATTGATATTCAAATCATATTGTGGGGTAAAAAGTAGAATGATAAATCTCAGGTTTTTATATGATTTTGCTCTGTTGTATCATTAAATAATTTTAGAGTTTAATGTGTGATTAGAGTAAGACGCATAAGGCAAGGCCAGTTTAGACATGCAAAACTCCGTGAAAACGGTAAGAACATATTCTGGAAGATCTGTATTTTACGTTCTTATAAGTTTGATCAAAATAGTGCCTAGCTGTTAAGCACCTCATTCTTCCATTTTACACGCCCTAAATACGTTGCACGTGCCCTTGTATGTCCGAATTTGTGTCAACAAAATTATAAGTACGGCAGTAGTATTACAGTTTAAAACAATTCTAATTCTGTTTATAACCTCTCCAACAGTCTTTATAGCCTACAGAGCTTTTCACTACAAGTTTGGAAATCAACTAAACTACAGTTGCAGCACAACGATTAACTATTTCACAAAAAGGGAATTGCTTTTTTTTTTTTTTTTAACATACCTTACGATAACATCGCCAACGCATACAACAGAAATAGAGAATATAAATATGTTCTTTAGAAAATTCCTTCTTAGAGCATAAAAACCGAAGTTAGCAAAAGTTTAATGCCATTTCCCCCTTGTAAACAACAAAGAGATCGAGGACACCACTCGAACGACAGAAGAATAATGGATATTGTGGATGCATGTAAAACTGACCTAAATCAAACATGAAAACTGAGTCAATTAAAAAGCAAAAGAACCCTGAAGTATTAAATGGCAACATGATATTACACAACGTAATTAGCAATGTATTACAATTTTATCACTTCCTATATTTAAAACTTACTTTACGCTCACTCGCAGCCTTAACCTAACCTAACCATTTATTTGTAAACCCAGAAAAATTGTACAGTACGGTTGTGCTTGCTACCCTACGCGGTGAAAAGCGATGCGAGTCATTACACACACGTTTGGCAGGTGGAGAGAGAAAAACATGCTGCATTACTGTTACCGTTTGGGACTCACATTCAGGAGCTACCGGGTTTAAATCTCTTGGGGCCGGCCGTCCTGACTTTGGGTTTTGCTTGGTGTCCCCATGTGGTGCTAGGATATATCTTTTCTTTCTACGAATTTTCCGTTCTTACTTTTCATAGCATATCATTCCAAGTTCTGGTTGCAAGGTCGAAAGTATCAGGTAAACGGGGTGGTGGATTTTCATCTTGAAGAAAGTCTCCGTCCTGGCCTTTTTCGGACTCTACCAGGTAGTTCCCTCGAGTTCATCAGCTGGAAGAGAACTTGGTTTTCGGACGCCTGCCGACGATTTGAAAGACGTTAGCGACTGTTCAACGTCCGCCGATCATGGCTCCGGGCCTCCTGATGTCTTCCTCGTCCCATTCGTTCTTCCCAGAGCTGCTCCCTATTTAGGGGCGTAGGTATTAAAGGGCCAAAATTGTAGCCCAGTTGCCAAAACGTTCTCCTCCTGTTATAATAATATGTATAACCAAAACAAGAAGGAAATGTTAAATACTTTGAATAAAAATATTTCTGAAATAGAACTAAAAAAAAACTTGCAAACAAATCATTTTTATAAACTTCCTATTTTTTTTTTCTTTTCCTGTTTATTGATTTTAAAAACATATTTTAGTATAAATAAATGCTTGAACGTTAGCGCTCTCGGTATAGCATTAAATAATGTTATTTTAATTTTTTGTTATTACTTTAAACTCTTATCCATTGTGATATTTTCATTTCCAAACATTTATAGATATTGTATAGCATTCTATACCGCGTGGAAAAACCTACAGCAACCTTACAAATTAACTTCATGGAAACGTTTCAGTGGAAACACCAAAGTGGAATGCTCTCACTTTTTATACTTGGTAATGCCTGGAGAGACGGGATTTACCAACTCTACACTCAGTTCCTAACTTTCCCCAGAACTTAAGGGAAACCAAACAAGTTTAATGGAACGTTTCAAAGGAATCGAGGAAGAGCTTCTAGTCGAACTATCTTATGTGATAGAATACCTCTTCCGTTTTTCCTGTCTGCAGCGTTTTGCGATTTACTGTGCAACTAAAGCAAAACGAGGGTCTTATGAAAACTGTGATAAAAATAAGTTAATCACTTTATGTTTGAAAAATTCTTAACAGCTTCCAACCAGACCTATAACCTAAGTTCAGTTAGTTTCGAATTTTCTCACCCATCGGAGGGGGGGGGGATTTTTGTAAAAAAACATAGTCATTGACATTGATATTCACTGATTGGAAGAAAAAGAGCAGAAGTTTTAAAAATCAATCAATAAGGAGTTGCATAAACTAAGTGAATTCCTCAGCAACTTGACTAACTTTAAAAATGAAAATCAAATGTAAATTATACTATTAATTAAATGAAATATATGACCATAATGTGGTATTTTTAAACATTTTTAAATGTAACCATGTTTAAGAACTGAGCCCTTGATATCATCTTTACATTCACTAAAATAGAGAAAAATAGCAGAAAGTTTCGAGTTACATTTTGTATTTAAGAATAAGGTATTCATATGTTTCAATAAAGCAAAAAAGAGTTACTACTTAAAAATAATTACAAAGCACTAAATAAATAAAGAGGGTGCCAAAAATGTATACACACTTCAATAAGAAAAACTATGTTAACATAACAAAACTGAATTCACACATACAGAAAATGATGAGCACTAATCATCTTAGACTTTTACAGTTACAACAGTTGCTCAAAATGATCACCATCGACGTCGATACACTTCTGAGTACGTTGAACTACTGATTGCGAAAGTGTCCTCAGCGATTACACCATATGCCGTTTCAATTTCTTCCCGAAGTGCTGCCAGTGTAGCTGGTTTTCTACGGTATACAACATCCTTATGAGTTCCCCATAGGCAGAAGTCCGACGGAGTTAGATCCGGAGAACGCGGTGGAAACTCAATCGGACCTCTTCGTCCTATCCAGTGCCTTGGAAGATTGTCATCAAGGTACGCATGTACATCTCGATGGTAATGTGGTGGTGCACCATCCTATTGCATACGGTACCGTGAGTCTCAAATTTGTCTCGAAGGCGTGAAATTGTTGTTCGCGTTGGCGGTTCTGTACTAACAAAGTATCAACAAAGTACTAATAAAACAATGTAGTCAATGACATGGGTTACTCAATATTTTAACTGTATTATATTATATTATTAAAATAATAAATAAACAAATTTATCTAACTTTATTTCTTTCTGAAAGAATTTAGTTTCTATTTTTAATAAACTTGTACACAAAATAAAAATAAAATGCAAAACAATAACATATTAACACATTTATGGGAGAATATGGAGAAAATAAAATCAATTAATCAGATAAAATCAAAGACTCTAAAGCAATTATTAAAGAGTTAAGGGTGATGCAATTCATTTTTCCACCACTTAGCTCCACTTAACTCCATGATATGGAGTATTCCACAGGGAATTCCGTGATTCTGAAGTCTTAGCAATTCAATCAAATTAATATGCCTCCATTTTGTCTCAAGTACAAATCTGAAACATGCATTAATGTTCTAATGAAATAATCAAGGTGCAGCCCGTGTGCACTTAACTGGCTTGATAAAAAGAGAGGGTGTCTGCAACATCTGCTGTTGGGAGAATTGTGCGTCATGTGATTCCCTCCCCTTGATGTTCATTGCATGCATTAGCACGCCAGGGCCTGAGTAAGAGAAGCGTGCCGGGCAGATTTGTAGCAACACGACCGTCAGGGGATTTGCTTCTAACGACATAGGCAGGCCATTAGCCCCAATATCCACTGTGCAAACATTTGTCGTATCGACCAGCATACCCTACAGCGTCATAAACAATGCATCTTTGTTAACTGAAAGTCATTTCTAGAGGGCATTTCGTTTTTCCATTTATCTAATAATCTTTCCTTACGTCTCAAGTCTAACGAAAAGAGCGCCATTTTGATCAATTTTCCTTTGGGTTCCGGCTCGACTATGTACACCCTTGACTAAAATAATAAATAAATTACGGTCGCTACAGCAATTTTAAAAAGTTTGCTTTATATTAACCCCCATAACCAATGGTGTAATTTTGCTGGTTAACGAACTCGATGAATCATTTGTTAATTGATCGTTGTATGCCGAGTTTCATTGAAAAATAAACGAAAATTGCGCGCGCACGCACACACATACATTTCGATGATGCATTTAATTAAACACTTATTGGTGCGTTTATTGATTCATGACTCAGAGATAGAGAAATGGTAGCTACATTTTTGCATAAAGTGCATATACCACCGGGTTTAAATCTTAGTATTAATATATATTCCCCTCCCCCCCTCTCTCTCTCTAACCGCTCTAACTCTTGTTGATTGTTTAATATTTTTCCCCGCATTTCGTTACCTTCGATATTCAATATTTATTTTTACTACGTTCATTTGTTTTCTTGCCTTAGAAGATCACACGAGCTGTTCGCAATATTGCGATACTGTAAGTGTTTATATCTTTTTTCTTATATAGTAATATATATATATATATATATAATTTGTTTCATTGTCACATTTTCGGTATTAGCACCACGGTTGGCCGAGGCTGTTAATGCGCGGTCTCGTGAGCGGGAGATCTGGGAGTCGATTTCCACCAGGACCTTCCGCCCTGACTGAGATTTTTCCACATAAATGGCAAATGCCGGAGAGGTGTCCTAAGCTTAAACCTTGAACGCTTCTTCCCTTAAAAAATCCTTTCCCAATTTATTTCATTTCATGTATTATCAGTGTCCACCGCCTGTGGTGCCTCTGTAGTAAAAAACGAATATTAATACTATTAAAAAAATAGTGCCTAATAAACAGAATCGACGGAGAGTTAAAGAAAAATTTCAAAAAAATCTTTTGATGGTTACAACTACATCCTTAAACACAGTCTAGACGTTATTCATTTTCTAAAAACAACGCTTTGCGCAAGGATGTTATTTCCTTGTTCACCGACTACCGTTTGCAAAAACATTTGAAGTGTTTTGACTCACTGTGCCTTTCAAGCATGATCCATGAATACATAAATTGTGTTAAATGTGGGCAAATACTGCGATAGATGCCACTTACAGCATGCAAAACATACCACCACCCTCCGCAAGCTTCCAAATTACACTCGTAAAAAGTTTGAAAGCTGTGAGTGGAGAGCATTGGTGGGGATCTACACATCGCATAACAACAGACCGCAGTAATATTTGCATTGAGAGGGGCTGAGAGTGTTCAAATATTGCGGATAGAGTCTCTGTATGACATGTCAACAGGCAATGATTAACATCGTAAATCAAAAAAGTATTTAAAACCGCTGCTATTCCTTTGTTAGCTACTGGTTCTACGTTGCAAAGAAACAAGGCATGTGCCTGTTCATTTAAATGTAGAGAACGAGTGATTTATAAAAGTGCATTTGGGAAGGGATTTTCTTCAAACGAAGCAGGAACTTTGGAGTTTGTTTTATAAGTTGCATTTTAGATGTTCTTATGAGATCATCACTTTTAACAAGAAGGGTGTCCTTTTCATTTCAAAGTGAAGCTGCCATGCACGTTGACTTAGCGTTAATTCTTAATGAAAAATTACTAGAGTTTTGTAGTTGTAACGTAAAGACTATTTCACATATGTGACGTCATCATAATATCGACTAATAAAATTAAATACAATTTTGAACTTTGACAATCACAGTTCGATATCGCAGTGAAATTATCGTAAAGTTTTATCAAACTCTTATCATGCAACGTGCATTTGTCTTCTGATCAGTGTAGCCAACTCTATACCCTCCTATAATTCCTGAGCATCGTATAGATTAATCAAGAACATCATTCGGCAATACCAAATAAAATATGGATTTTGCTTCTGCATCTTCATCTACTCATTCCCAAATGTTCTTTGTATCCAACGAAATTGCAGCCCCTGCATTCAAATTTGATAACTGTGTTTTCAGTAATTCTATATTTAACTTACTTAATGTGTATTTACTCAAACACTTGTTTTTTTGTATTCAGTCAAATAGTTCGAAAGCGTTTTGTGAATTATGTAACAATACCTGCCTAAGAAACCATAAATTTTAATAAACACGTTGTTCAGAATGAAAAATGTTATCTCTGTTTCGTTTTTCTCAGTTGGTATTAGTAAATCGAACGGTAGCGATTGTAACACTTGATTTTGATCTATTTCAGTCTCACGGTTTGTGAATAGGTAGCTATTCATAAGTAAGTATAACATTTTATATCATTGTTAATACTCATATATTACTTTTATGTTTATTCTACTCATTAAATAGTCCTAAACCCATATTAGGCTCTTCTCTATTGTCATTAAGACAAGCGACATTTGTCTGTTGTAAGATGGCTTGTATTCGTAATACAAATATACACTTTTGTAAGCCAATTTAGGGGAATTATTTTTAAATTCTATTTTATTCGTGAAATAGTCCTAATAAACATTAGCCGAGGGTCTGAGTTTTTCAGATGAATTTACTCACTACGTTCGTGAGTTTTTCAGCAATCTCAGACCCTCTTGTGACATCACTTGTTATAATTCCATTATACGAGGTTTGGAAATAAAATAATGGCAACACTTTTGCTACGCTATTAATGAACATGTGAGGGCTTTGATGTTCTCAGCATGCCTAGCTGTTCAATGTGCACAACTGCACACTCTGTAGACAGGCGAATAGGAAATTGCCGAAAGTGGTGTAAATTAGGACCACACATGGATGTTTTCTGAAAGTGAGTATGAGTATGAATTAAAATTAAAATTAAGCCCGAAATTAATAAACTTTGCCATATCGAACGGTAGTCGTGGAGTGCCATACTTTCGACAAGGATGCAATAGAGTAGAAGATGCACCACGTTTAAGTCGTCTAGTTTTTGAAGTGCATTACGGTCATTTTATTCAATCACTACTGGAAATGGGTCTGAGGGACAATGAGGGGTTAGCAGGTGAAGTCACAACAAACCACGGCATTGCAATTGGCTCTCTTTCTCAAACATCAACAAAAACGGCTTAGTTACGAATATTCAGTGTCTTCCAGTAGCATGAAATGATGTGGTGTGGAATTATATTTTGGAATCTCTTTAGGAAATTATCCATCACTCCCTCTAGTTCATTTTGAGAAATTCTGACAACTTCCTGGTATTTTTGAGTTCTTGTATCTTGTGCGGGTTCACTTTGTACACTGCATAATTTATCCCAGAGATAATAATCACAGCTTTAAATCGAGGGACCAAGGGGGTCATAAATCCCTACTATAAACTCTACCTTGCTGAAAAATCATGCATTTTTTGCAGTGTGAGCAGTGGCAGATTACTGTTTAAAAAAATGCATGATCACGCTGTCTATCGGTTAATTCTCTGAAAAAAAAATAAAAGTTAGTATGGTATTTACATAAGTAACAGAATCAATTATATGCACAAAAAGAAAGTGGTTCTATGATTCTTTCACCAGAGATGGCGCACTATACACTGATGTTTTCATCATGGAGGAGCACTTCACGTACGAAATCGGGTCTATCAGTACTCCAGTAACCATTGTTTGAGTACACATGTGGGTTTATTTGTCCACATTTTCCAGAACCCACTGAAAAATGTGCGCTATAGGGATCATCTGCCTGAAGAACATGTGCCACAGTTATTTTATAGGTTTGCCGTGCAATGATTTATTAATCTTTTACACAGACCCGTATGAAATTTCCACTTGTGCAAGACGTTGAAGAGATTTTTTAGCGGAATTTTCTAAACCATGACAATGTCATGTAATATTTCTTCGGTGAGAGCTCCACGCTGCTTTTTTGGTTTCTTAGGCTGAACACTTCCAGTTTTCGGAAATTTCTTATTTGGATTATGGACAGTTTTACGATCTGGAGCGTCTACACCCGGGGTTCTTGCTTGAAGCAGTCTTCGAACTTCACGAGCTGATTGAGTTAACACATATGAATCGTACATAAAGACAAGCTGTGCCGTTGTAAAAATATGAGACACGAACAGCATATCACACACCTGCGCTACCATTGCAACAGTCAGCAATATCAACAAGTAAACAAGCAAGCTTAATACCCCTCTACGGCCCGGCAAACTAGTAATGGCTCGATCATAGGCATAGCCCTGCGCCGTGGAGGAAAGCATTACTGATCGTAAGATACAAGATAAATAAGAATCCCTAACTTTACCAACACATTTCATATTCTCAGTGACCGACAGTCTCTAGCATAATGCTCTGTGCATATTTCATTCTTCACTTTCGTTCTACAGCGAACAAGGCTGAGGAAATGGCACTAATCTTTTGGGGCAAAGAATATATAAGAATAATTTACAGACATTACCACTTCTACCTTAATAAAGTAATATATTGAAAATTTCCCCTATAGAACTCAGCGCTTTAATTAGAAAAACCCATCTTTTTTTCTGATTTGGCTAATTTGCAAGTTTTCATAGAGTAAATACAGAACTTATTAGTATTGTGCTTGGAAATGAGTGCTAATCATGTCTGTAGCACAACCACGGGTGGCCGAGGTCGTTAAGGCACAGACTTGTGAGCGGATGATCTGGGGTTCGATTTCTGTCTGGACCGTCCCTCTTGCTTTTTCTGTTTTCCCCAGTCCTCATAAATGGCATATGCCCGGGAGGTACTCTAATTTAGGCCTGGAACACTTCCTTCCTTTAAAAAAAAATCCTTTCCTAATTTATCATTTCTTGGCATGTATTACAGTGTCCGCCGCCTGTGACGCCTTCTATTGTTGGGTAGCACATATGTCGGGTAAAAAGGCGCGTACAGTATTGACTGGTGGAGAAAGAGGCTATGGAAAGGGACACTCTTTTCTTCTCGAATTTTGATGTATACACCATACACCTCAGGCTTTAAAGCTGTTTAAATACAATCGTCTCCACCAAGCACCATTAAGTTTTGTGATCACTGTTTGCACTACATCCAGTACTCCACGATTAGCTTACGTAACAAACCATTATAAGTCTCCTAGCTTAGAATTAATTATGATACAAAAACCACTAACTCCCAGTTGGTATCGCATAATGAATGAGGCTCGAGCTCACGTGCTCTCAATGCCAGTATTTCAATTAAACAAGGCCCTCCCTCCCATGCTGCAAGAGCGTAGAAAGACGACTTAGCTCTTGAGCGGATTGTTAACAAGACCAGCATTTCTGTGACCATACTTCTCAGAGCACTTATTTCTATGCACCAGGTAAATTGTGTACTACTCTTAAAAGCTCTTGAAGATAGTACCCTGTGTTTAATTAAAATGAGTTTTTTATCATCTAACACTTCCTAATCTTTAATAAAGAATACACCATAAGTAATAATCAGAGATGAATTTTGTTCTTTTAACCGATTTTGTTACATTTCTCAAAATTGAAGGGATTTTGCCCGTTAGAGATTAAATAATTCTATACGAGTTTTTATGTCTAAAACCGTATGTTTTCTGTCAGTATACATTTTTAGAAATTACTGTAGAATTAGTGATCATTCTGAAAAATATATTGATTTGATGTGCATCAAATAATAATAATAATAATTTCTCATAAATGGCAAATGCCGGGGAGTACCATAAAATTAGGCCTGAAACGCTTCCTTCCTTAAAAAATTCTTTCTCAATTTATCATTTCCTTTCATATATCATCAGTGTACACCGCCTGTTGTGCCTCAGTACTTGGCCTAACCAAAGTTTCTGAGTTGCGATTCAAAGTTAATTAGCACATGCGATAAAATTTGAATAATGATAAATATGGAGAGAAGAATGCAAAGTAGTTCTGTAAATTAAACTGTTACAATAACTGTGATGACTGGAGTTTGAAGCGGTTTCTTTATGATGCCCCAAAGATTGGACGCCTATTTGAAGCGATTTTGTTAGTGGTCCCAGTTTTTGAGAGCCAAATTTTGTACCATTTTCA
Source organism: Metallyticus violacea (assembly GCA_030762175.1). Classification (NCBI taxonomy): domain Eukaryota; kingdom Metazoa; phylum Arthropoda; class Insecta; order Mantodea; family Metallyticidae; genus Metallyticus; species Metallyticus violacea. The sequence goes on along the minus strand of CM060831.1, from coordinate 19,404,669 downwards.
GTATGAGTTTATTGATTGTCTCGACCTGTTGCCTACGCTTCAATACAACAGAATTTCACGAAAATTTCGCTGTTTTGTTGAACAGGACTGGGACAGCGTACTTTTTGTTACAATAATTACACATCTTACAATTTTACGCTACATGGTTTATTGATCGTAATTTTGTTTACATTAGCAGACTTTCTGATTAACCGGGTGACACTGGCCTACATTCGGTCTCATAACATTACGTTGTGATGGAGATGATAATTAGAATTTGACTTTGATCTGGGGCTGCACCTGTCCTCACGTCTGGGCCACAGGCCCTCTACTATACACTACCTTTTTGCTACTCACACGGCACTAGAAGTATTGCTTTTTCTTAGCATACGAAACAACAGCATCTTTACACTGATTACGTGTTTCGTGCGCCCTCAAGCTAACTGCACTCTGTGCGACAATAGACAGTTACATCGAAGATGAGATGCGCCAAAGTTCTGCTTGATAAAAATTAATAAAAGTAATAAGTCAAACCAGTTCATTGGTTATATAAAAGTTTAAAAAAATCGTTCTTGCATTGCAATTTTACCTAATCACCCTCTTGCTTATAATTTTTCTTAGATAATTTAATTGAACTTTTAAACACAATCACCGACAACAAGCATTCGTTAACCTCAATTAAATTACCGGAAAATTATCAGCATTCGTGGTATTACCGAAGATGTCGTCTGTATTGCTTTTCTTCAAATAATTTGTCTGAATATGTTACAAATGTCGTACATCGTACAAGTACAATCAGCCAAGTAATAGAAACCCAAAGTTTTCTCATAAGTGGCATATATTTTAATTACTTTTCATATATTATGTTGGATATTGATCAATAGTGTGTAACCATCAGCAGACACATGTTTTATCGACTTAATTAAAATTGGAGGATTTTTCCAATTTTTCTCCACCATCCCTTTAGGGCCTGGTTCTGTAAAGTTACACAGAAAGTCAAACGTATACAAAGCTTTGTGGTAAGACAACGCAATATCAAAGCGGGAAACCTACATCTAGGATAAACGGTCCCCATAGAATTTAATGTAACAGTATCCCAAATCCTAATGCTTAAGCTCCGTACAGTAAACTAAACTACCATGCAATATCAAGCAAAACAACATTTCTCCCTCTTTGACTAAAGGCAAACTAGATTAAAGCCTTCCTCATGCATACAGAGCGATACTGTTTGTGCTTTAGCGTTTGGGTTACCACAACGTGACAAAGGACACTTTCGGTTTTCCTGTTTTGTTCTTGTGTCTATCATATTACATTTTTATTACTAAAATACTAATTCTAATTTTAGTTTTTTTTTTGTTCTTTTATCGTTAACTAGCGCAAGGGGGGGGGACAAAAACACGGCATTTATCGTAATTCTGGTCTACACAATTTTTGCTGAATGAAACTGTTCATGTTTTCTTATTCTTTACCACGTGGACTTTCTCCAACCAGTCTTTGTTTTGTCTTATCGGGCTACAGTTTTCCAGAAATCTGTATTATAGAAAATTACAGTTTTTATTGTTTGCCCATTGAGCAGACACACAAATAAATATCCTGAGAGATTAAACAAGATAACAAATTGTTCACTTTGTAAATGGAACAGTAGGGCTAAGTCAGAGCATTGGATAAAAAAAAAACTGACCACAAAGGAGCTATTTAGTTCCTGGAGAAAATATTAACTTAGGTCTGATGAAGCAATTTTACTGCTCTGAATAAGGATAGTGATTGTTTCAACTTTCCCACTTTCAAAGTTCCCACAGAAAACTGTAGCTAAGATATTAGCAGGTATTTTCGATGAACCCCAGATTCGTGATCTATGCAGGATGAAATCTTTCCTCAGTTCATGTACGTGTTGGAGAAGTTAGTATGGTTGGCATACAAAAAAGTGACAGAAAAATTTCGTGGCAACAAGATATCTGAGAATTATAAAGAAACTGTGAAGGAAAGGTTAGTACATTTTAGAAATGTAGCGTGTAGAATGAGTGTTAAAGTGCATTTTCTCAATAGCCATTGTGATTACTTTCCTGCGAATCTTGGTCAATGAGTGAAGAACAAGGGGAAAGGCATTATAACAATGGAAACCCCCTATCAAGGGGTTGGGCCTGTCAATGATGACTGATTGCTGTTGGTGTAAAGGAACACTAATGAAGAACATAGCAAAACTTTAAAAAAAAAAAAAGTTTTTTCTCCCTAATAGTGAAAAAAGTTTGGAAATTCATAATTGTTGACACATAGCTCTCTTTTTTCATATATTCGTTAATATTTAAGTTAAATTGAAACTTACAAAAACAGTTTTATGTTAGCTATATGTCTTAAAACTTTATATATATATATCCATATGGGAAAATAAGAAAAGCATGAAAAAAAATGTTATGGTAGACCAATGACTTGCACGGTACTTACGGTATATATATATATATATATATATATATATAAAACATTTTATTGTCATTTTAGGTGCCTATGAGATAGGATTGATGGAGATTAGGAGATATATTTCATAAATATTTTCATGGACATAACTGCAATACACACTGTGTGTGTGTGTGTGTGTGTGTGTGTGTGGTGTTAACGCTCTAAAAGTCGAAATGTTTGTTCTTTCTCAACGAAACTCAAGATATGCCTTTAAAATAAATTAATAAAAGTAGTTCCCGAAACTCAGCAAAATACGATTATTACACTAAAATCCAAAATTTAAAATCACTCAAGCGGTACTAATATTTTTCATACCAAAAACTCGGTGTTTATCATTTAAATAAAATAATAAAAATAGTTTCTGAGAATCAGGGAAATCGGGCCATTAGCATAAGGCGTATACCTGAAAACTGAAACTTATAGAAGAGAGGTTAAAACGAAATGTAAAAATCACTCTAGTGGCCGCAATTTTTATTTATTTATTTTTTTTTTACAAAAACTCGGTATATGGTAATAACATAAAATAAGAAAAATAGTTTCTGAAAATCAGTGATACCAGACTAATAGGAGCTTGGGGCGTTTATTTGAAACCCAAAATTTAAAAATTACTTTAGCACAATTAATATTTGATTTCTCGAAACGAAACTCCGTAAACTTAAATAAAATAGGAAAAATAGTTTCTAAAAATTACGGAAATCGGAGTAAGGGTATATCTAAAAACCGAAATTTAAAAAGCGCTCTAGCTTTTAATTTTCTATTGTTTCAAAATAAAAGGACAAATTAATGCGGTATATAAACTGTATTTATAATTATTGTTTTATTTTGATATTTTGTTTATTTTTAAAAAAAGCACTGTCGTAAAGATAGTAAATGTGAATATTGATCTAATATGTGTTTGAGAATTATATTATATGTAAGAGCGCTGTGTAATAACCTTCAGAAAACGTTTGCCTGATATGCTTTTAATACAATAAATTTTAATTTAAATTTCAAAGCCAATGAAAATCTATGGAACTTTCGATTGTGTGTTGTTGATTGTATATATTTGCTTAGTACGTTGTAATTGTTTCTGAACAGTAATGTGTTTTAATTTTATTGAAACATACTCAAAGTAACTCGAAACTTTCGTTATTTCTCTATTTTAGTTAGTGTAAAGATGATATCAAGGACTCTGTTCATAAACATTGTTATATTTAAAAATGTTTAATATGCCCACATAGTATAGCTTTGTCTATCAGTGGTCATATATCTCATTTAATTAATAGTATACCATTAATATGTATGGTTTAATTTCATTAATGATAATAATAACAATACTTTTAAAATTGTAATTTTTCTTTTGTTAATACATTTTTGCTATAATATGGAAAACTGTCTTTATAAATTACGTTAAACACGGCGCTACAGTAACAAAGCATTAAAAGAAGTGATATCTGCCTCTTCTTGCCTGAACTTTCAGTGTAAAGTATGTATGTCACTATTTGTTCTATGTGATGAGATTTATGAAGCTGAATTATGTGCAACCATGTAAGAGCTACCAGACCTGTACTTCATTGCATATTCTGCACTCATTCTCAGAATACAAAATACACTCGCTAGGCGTAAGAGAGCCCAACAAAGATGCTGATGACGTGGAGAAGAACGTTTCTTTCTGTGAGGCTGGTGATGACGTGTAGCCTGTAAAAAGGTTGACGGATATAAACGATTTCCTTGTAACACACCAGAGGTAGGAATAATTTTTCAAAACACAGGAGTTTAACACAAGCAAGAGTTCTGTGCAGTGGCGGCTTCTGAATGGTTAAAGTCTATAATCGTAACTTCATGTCGTTTGTGTATATTTCAAAATAAGTAAACGTACGAAGCGCTTTTCAGAAGTAAGGGAGATCGCTAATAAAAGAGAAATGATACAAGTAGGCGAATCTAGAATGAGAAGTTTCATGTTGTCTGTGAATGTAACTTAATTTTATTTCAACAAATAACATGACATTTTCCCCTTACCTTTATTAGTAGTTTCATAACATCATAATTTATATCAATCAAAATATACATTTTCAATAAAATGTCATTTGGTTTGCTAATTTAACTGATCACTGAATTTTTGTTTTCGGTTCATCAGCAGTTTCCACTGGAATACCAGGAAGGTTTGGATGCAACTTTTCTATTGAAATTGAAGTTCATTGCAAATTTTGCATGTAATGAACAAAACCAATGTCAATTTTATAAGTACGAAATTAGCTCTCGTGAATATAAACAACATATGTACACAAAATTAGCATTATTTTTTGTTTCTTCCAATTTCTAATTTGCATACCAATAAAGTAAATTATTTTAACATATAAATAAAACCAATTTCATAACATTTCACAAACAAGTAAGCATATTAAAATAAAGGTATACACTTTTCCTTTCAATGTTCTCAGTATATGCAAATGTACTACTTTTAATAAAATGTTAAATTTCCATTTGCTCCTCCTGATTTTATAAAGTTGCATTCCTTCCATACCCCATAACAATTAATCGGACTGTGAAAGTAAATGACGCTTGAATGTTCAATATTTATATTGCTCAGCCATATCACTGTTCAACATAATTAAGATTTATCGTTCTAATTTCTAATGCGCATCTTTTTTGTCCAATTGCAGTATTCAAAATTGTGGTGCGCATCACATTCGATTGCGTATTAGATTCGAACCATATCCTTTCCGTAGTTCGTCGTAAAGTAATTCTTTATGCTGAAACAAATGGTAACAGAAAGGCAGTAAGAGAATTCAATGTAGTTGAGAGCAATGTTCGCTTGTGACGGCAACAGAAATTGACTTTATTTGGAACTAAAGCTGGTAGGAAGAAATTCACTGGTCCTAGCAATGGAATACATCTTGACATTGAAGAAAAAGTTTCGGAATTCGTACATGAAAGAAGGAAGAATGGACAACCTGTGACTAGTGACACCATAAGAAATAACTTTTTCTTATTTGACCTACACCAACTGTCCTCGCAACAGCACGAATGATGGATTTTGTCCTACGTGCTCCAAGATCTAACAATAGTTCACTTATAAAGTTTATGTTCTGATCGTTTTATGAAGCGGACGGGCTATCTCTACGACACCGTGCAATAATATGCCAAAACTTTTTTTTTTTATAGTTTTAAGTTTCAAATTTGGGGTGCGCATTACATTAGCATAAATACAGTATTTTAAAATATGCATAGCACTGGCTCCATCTCATTCTTTTCCGTTTGCAAGACCAGCTTTTGTTCACCTACCGGGCTAAATTTTCATTGTCTGTTGATTACCTGGAGTCTAACGGTGGTCTTTTTTTTTTAAGCACATCTTTCTTGAGCAAATTTAATTCTCTCTCAATAGGATTCTAGTGTAAGACCGGAGGATTTACAAGCGTAAAGAGGGAGGGGTGACAGCCAATTCTTCCTGATTTGTTTGTCTACTTCTACAAATTGGTACTCCGAAAATGCGAGCAAAGTACCAATCTAGTGAAAGAAACTATCGACTCATCCCACTGCCAGATGAAAGGGTGGCCTCTCGTTCGGACCTCATTATTTCCATGCCTCTTAGTTTACTCTCTTCCTGTACTTGGCATTCATTCTATGCTTAAGGTATGTTCCATTAAAATAATAGAATTTAGAGTTCGTTCAGGCTTGTTAATATTCTCAGATAGGACATACCTTAAAACATATGTTAAAGTTAAGGGCAATGGGAGACTTCAAACTTTGCTGTAGAGTTGTATAACTTTCTTAGCCTCTTCGTTATTTTCAACCACTAACTTCGTCTGAGAAACTTGCACACATCTAGGACATGCAGGATGTTTATGTAAAATCTATCCCGCCCTCGCCGTGTTTTGATTCTCGGCGGCTGGGCATGTCGCAGCCGCCGAGAATATAATTTAACTTCGCTTCTAAAATTGTGTATAAAATCTTATCTCATAGAAAATGCCCGTTCCCCTTCAGTTAACCAGTCATTAAATCGGAAAAACACATTTTGATTGACCACTGTATTGTTTCTGATTTCATTTATGATATTTTCCTTTAGTTTCTCCAATATGTGAGGATTTGCTTTATAACTCCGCTGCTGCATGAAGAGCTGCAGAATCATGTTCAAACTACCCTTAAATTTTCTCCTTTCCTGTAAGCCTGCTGCAAAATTGGGGTAAAAATGTCCCTTCTGTACTTTCTGCATCTATTGTCTCGTAAAATTTCGGCTCAATAATACTTTGCGCTAACAGCAATCAAACTCCAACTTTCCTATCATAAAGAGGGGTTTCCTGAACACGGTGTGCGTTTTCGGTACAGCAATAGCACATGTTTTGATTGTTCCCACGACGAGGTGAAACCAGGCCTGTCTGAACAGAAACGTTGAGTTCATTGACCTTTGATTCACAGCTGGGGGGGGGGGGTCCACTCACAATAACGCGTTCTTGCTACTGGATCGCCTTGTTTGAAGCAATGGGCCGGTGAACACTTTTACGATGTGAGGTTTAATAATTTTGTTGCTTTATGTGCAGAAACTCCCACTCCCGGAGTGATTTTGTTGGCCAATGTTCAAGGTTTGGAGCTGTTTCGTCCAGTATATCCGCTGTTAAAGCTGAATGTTTCTGCATGTGTTTTCTTTTGGCACTGACTCAGTAGAATAAAAGTTATTCACAATATTGTAAAACGACTTTTCTGAAAGGAAACAATTGACCTGGGGACTGCAAATGCAATTTTCCACTAACACACGAGCTGACTTTTATTTGTGGTAACATTTACACACGCAAATGCGCTGCTCTAGAACCAACTGTCCCATCTTGGTGAAGCTCAGACACTGCACTGCTTCGAAGAGACGTTCAAGGACGTGTGAGAGAAAACAGTTGGAAGCACCGCTCCCAGTCGACAGGATTTAAAACACCGCGAATGGGGGATAATTTTTACATGAAAGCTCTGTAAAATTACCTAATAAACATACATTCAGAACAAAGTGTAGTATTGTAAGGCGCAACTGATGCATTCAAAGCCAATTACAAACACATTATAGCTGGTGTAGTTGTTGAATCCTGTATTACACAATGCACAATCTGACCAATCTAAGTGACAAGATTCATTTTACTTTTTAAATATGAAATATATTTATCGTGAAAATAATGTGCACTTTTTATGTCCAAATGTAGTATTCAAAATTGTGGTGCACATTAAATTCGAATGCAAATCCGTTCCATAGTTCACCGGTAGCTTCATTCGAATTTGTCGTTTATTAAGTCATAAAACATTGCTGTAATTCTCGACTTCGTTACATTTATTGTTGGCCTACGATTGCATAGAGCGTTTGAATAGTAGATAGTCGCAAAATGGAGGGCAAAGAGAGAAGAACATCTTATGATGCTATTTTCAAGCGTAAAGTAATTCTTTGTGTTGAAAAAAAAATGATAACAGAAAGGCAGGAAGAGAGTTCAATGCAGTTGAGAGGAATGTTCGCTTGTGAGGGTAACAGAAATTTACATTATTTCCAACTAAAGCCAGTAGTAAGAAATTCACTGGTCCTCGCAAAGCAAGATATCCTGACATTGAAGAAAAAGTTTTGGAATTCGTACATGAAAGGAGGAAGAACGGACAATATGTGACTAGTGACACCATAAGAAATAACCTTTTCTTCTTTGACCTACACTAACTGTCCTGACAACAGCACGAGTGATGGATTTTGCCCTACGTGCTCCAAGACGTAACAACAGTCCACTTATAAATTCTGTGTTCTGATTATTTTATGAAGCGGACGGCTTAGCTCTAAGACATTGTACAACAATATCCTAAAAATGTGTTTATCATTTTCAGTTTCAAATTTAAGGTGCGCATTACATTCGATGGCTCATTAGATTCGCGTAAATACAGTACTTAGTTTTCCAGTCTCCTAGGCATTTGTTTTTTCCTTAATATGCCTTCAAAGATGGATAAGGATATGCCAAACGAATGCCAGCGACATGTTTTAACAAACATGAGAAGGGTGTTATTATTGGTGGTCTGATAATAAATAAGTCAGGGAATCATTGAAAAAAGGGGGAAAAAATTGCAGTTCATATAAGAATAAAGAACGTAGAAAATATAATTGTACAGGAGTTTAATAATTCTATTCTGAAGACTTTTGCGCTATAATGGGTATGTGTATGCAGTCTACAGCACCTAAACTCCAGCACAGTTGCAAATGTTATAGAAGCCTAGCATCAATTTTTTACATCATCTTCGGTTGTCATTTTAATGATCAGACATCTCAAAGCTGATATTGCTCTAGTAACTTTATGGATGGTTCCATTGGCCTTTCCTTTCGAATATATCCCCAATAATTATTTGGAAACTCTCTATCACATAGAACCTTAAAGTTAATAGTATCATGAATATCGAATTCAGAGCATGATCGGGGACGTAACATCTGTTCCAGTTCTTCGACATCTTTTGCTAAGCGAAATCGAATTTTAAATTTTTTATCATCAAATTATAGGCACGGATTATTTCTCTGGCTAAATACGAGAGGAGCACGGTGATGATTCATTCTGGAATCATCAGAAATCAGAAATCTGTACAATAAACCGCTTGTAAGGTTAGCCTAAAATAACCTAACTCTTGTCTGTTGTTATTACGCAGAAATGAAAAGTGAAACATTATCTACACGAAATTAAAATAAACGTAATTAACTATTTTATTTATAAATGAAGTTGTTATGCTTCTGTATTTTGAGAAATGTTCTATTTAACAATTACTAAACCCTACTTAGTGCTTTAACTCGTGAAATTTCGTGAGTTAGATTTAAATTTAGGTTAAGACGAAATAATCTTAGATTAACGGTACGAAAGCGAAATCCAAGTTTTCGCACAAGGCGCGATAGGGACGTTCTTTTGTTTGGGAATTATTCATATGTTAGGAGCTTTTGGAATGTTGGTTTCCTAGCCTGTAGAAGCTGTAGATTTCTCGTCGAACTATTTCAAATTCGAATTCATAAATTTTCCCCAATGTTTTGATTTTGTTTCTGTCCTAAAATTTTGCCTTCTCGTTTATGGGCCCTTTATTTAATTTATTCTTCACAACAAAACCATGCACCTTTTTGATTATTTTCTGGCACTTCTTGTTTAGAACTGTTGTTGTGATGTTAGACTTGCTATTGGGTCCGGGCTCAAATTCCGCAGTATCGGAATATGCTCAACTTCAATATCATGCATTTCGTTCACTTGCAACTTAATATCATGCACTTGCTTATTATCATTCACTGGCATATTTAATCCAGGACGGCGCATATTTAACTTAATAGACACTGCCTCGATAAACCTTATTCCTGAACAGTAACGACACAACTGCATAAGAAAAAATATATAAATGTACATTTTGTAACGTGTTCCTCCTTTTCACTCCACGTGGACTTGTTTGAGAGCTGTCAGTAGCTAAAACTAGCACGCAAATGGCAAATGGAGAGCAAGTAAGGCGAGCTTATTGTTTAAATAACGAGAGATAAGCGATAGTAGTTCACAGTTGACAGCAAGTGGAAATGTGTTCAGGGAACGGGTTTTGCTCATGATTATTACATATCAATTAAGGAAAACAAGCACATAAATTATAAAAATATGGACGATATATCAGTTATTATTATTATAATAATAATAATAATAATAATAATAATAATAATAATAATAATAATAATAATAATAATAATAATAATAATAATAAGGAACGAAGTAATAGATACTGCTTCAGCGTTAACATTTTTTACTATTTTCGAACATTTTTACTTGAAGACAAGAAATGTTTGCTTAATATCATGGACGCCGTTTATTTGGCAAAGCTGAACTAAATTATCCAAAGGATGAAAACATTTTAAACTGTTTAGACTAAGACTATAGCTCTTAATGAGGACTATAAAGAGAAATGAAATGGACATATTTAAATAATGCGTTTGAATTGCTATTCAAACTACCCTGCTACAAACTACAAACTACAAACTACAATATGATCCAATAGAGCAGCAAAGTAACTTCAGTAGAAGGTCGCCTTAGCACAGAAGGCGAAAACTTGAAAATTCATAATGGACTAGTTCCATAAGAAATTTCAACTTTCTTTCTATGCTTTAGGCTTTTTAGCACGTGGTAATCGCACGTTTGCAGAGTTTGTTGAACACAAACATGCAATTGACTTGTTCTGTATTAATCATGAGTTCAAGTCTTAAAGATAAAAATATATAATATTATAACATAGGTTTGTTTTGAAAACCTGGCAATCATTTTCAGCATGATAGTATTAAAAACGCAAAAGTGGACCTCGATACATTACTGATAAAAAAAAGATCCCTGACTGAAAAACCATTGAAACACACTGCTCTATTATCTTTTCAGCATCTCGCTTGCCAGATTGTAATTATAAAGGAAGTAACAGAAAGAAGAAACAGGGATAAAGATTTTAACCGAGTCCCTTCTACTATAACCTAAATATATCAATTGTAAACACTACCTTACTATATTTTATTTAAGATCTACCAATAGTAAAAAACGAAAAATTGCAGCACTTTTATATTACTTTTTATGTTTTCTTTTATTCGTTTTTTCTATCGAAAGTTACACCGTTGATACATTGGCATAACCAAACATATTCAAATTGAGCTTTGGTCCATGAAAATTCAAATGTAAACAAAAAGGATGCTTTATCATCAAATTTGTGTTATTTTTGCTTCGAATTTGTTTCCTGCAGATGCTGCTACTTTCATTTTACAATATTCTAAACCAACGTCATTGAAAATAAACCCCAAAATTCACTAGTGGTTCTAACAACGAAGTTTTAGCTGATAATAATATTCAACAAGGTTTGAAGTGCACTTCAAACCCGTTCTGCCTGCTTGAACTTTATTATAGCCAGTTCTGTTGGTGTAACAATGTACTGACCGCTATTTTTATATTAAAGTTGCGCATCCGTCACTCAAAATTCATGAATGAGGCAGTCGGAAGGAAAGCGGTATGGGTGACAATATCTGAAAAACAATTGGCGCTCTGGATTATTTGAACAGATCCTAGTTGGTAAAGAGAAACGATTGCTTTTAATTTATGCCGTTTCCTAGCGAGCTGTTTTAGAACTACTAAATAAAATATGTGCTTTTTGAAGGATCAAAATTGTTTTTGCACACCACATGATTTGCTATTTTTTGCTATGAGAGCAGTTGGTGGTTATTATCTGATTGAAAATGGCAAAAAACGGCGAGGTTATTTGAGTAATGGGCCAGTAGAATGCTGCTGTGTACTGGGAGAAACTAGCCGTCAAGGCCTGTAACAAATTTGCAGATAGTGGTATGTGGTGATTGGCTTTGTTACTTAGTGCTTTCACTGAATGTAAATTGTGTACAAATTGTATTATTTATGTCGCTACATGTATGCATATAGTCGTGAAGAACTATATATATATATATATATATATATATATATATATATATTCATATACGATACTCATGTGAAAACCGAGTGGGTCACTCCTCTCTTAGGACTAGAAAACCAAAGCCTGGAACGGGGTCAGTGATTTAGCAGCTATAGCATGATCCAAAATGTACCTACCATACTTAAAGAACAGTACTTGAGGTATATGAGTTGCTCTTGTTCATTTTTTGTCCCATGTTGTTCCATATAACTATAACGTGTATAATTTGTGACTTTTATGTAATTATTGAAAACATGACACATATTTCCTAGAAGGAAGTTTTCCAGACCAAAGAGTAGGGTACCTCCCCTGCATTTGCCATTACGTGGACTGAGTAAAATCTCAAAATAACTGTCAGGGAGGAAGGTGCTAGTGGGAATCGAACCCAGACTTTCCGCTCATGAGTACGCGCCTTAACGACCTCGGCCACCCTTGGCGTTAAAAACAAAACAAACAAACAAAACTAGTGGGCAAAGTCTAGAGAATAGGGTGGGTCTAGTAGTATTGATACCTTTTCGTTCAAAAATCTCATAGTTGTGTTTTCATGGTGCAAAATGAGATGTTCATGAGATGAACCTTGGGAGCAGCTCCATCCATTTTAACAGATCTGGAGCCGAGATCTTGATACATCATTTCACAGTGACGGTACTTCTGCTTGTACAGAAAATGATCACAATCGTTTAAGTAAAACAATGCGAATATCCCCCCCCCCTGTCGTTCCATTAACTTCTGTAGATGTTCCTTAGTGCAGTCGAAAGTTCTGTTTCCAGAATACGGTGGTAAATCTACGTTTTGTTACTTGCCAGAATGCTACAGACAGTAATGGACATGGATAGCCGAAGTCACCAAGGTACGGACTCACGAATGGAATTTCTTCGAATCCTCCCATGACCGCTCTCCCGTACTGAGTTCATATCCCAGGTTTTCTTCAGTTCTTATTACTGGGAAATGCTGGGAAGGAACCGAAAACTATAGGCCTGGATCGCTTCTTTTCCCTCCAAAAAACATTTCCTGGATTTATAATTTCATCTAATTCATCATTGGTGATACCTCAGTTGTTAAAACGGGAGTTAAACACCAATAAACAAATCCATATTAATTTTTACGGCTTAAATTGCAGTCAAACCGAACTATCTTTTGAAGACCAGTGACGGAATGGGGCACCTAACAGGAACATCGCTTCTGTTGATCCTATGCTTAGGGCCATCCTGTATTTCAGATCCTCTGATCTGCCGACCGGTTTAAGGTTTTTGTTCTATGGGCTCCCACCCCATTTTAAATGCATGATACCAATTACTAACGTAACAAGTAAAGGGGCCGATGTCCAAAAGTGCTTACCAAAGTTTCGTGACATTGGTATGGGTTTGAACTGTCTTTGAAGATGCGAGTTGTGTTGAAGCGTTTGAAAGAACAAAAAACTCGTTTTATTTCTCAACAAAATGTTCTTTCAAATATACAGGATGTTTCAGAAATACTTTTACAAACTTTGGTGGCCGTTCCTCACACCAAAATAAGAAAAAAGTCTGTATGAACATACGTCTGGAAATCTTTAGTTTTTCAGTTATTAATGAAAGTTTACTTCAATACGTTTTGGTAAAATCTAACAATTTAAGTTTATAACCGAAAATAAAATTCAATTTTTTGAATAATCGAATGATGTTGTCTGCTGATGCAATCACTGTATTCTAGATGACGATGTGCTGCCAAGGAGACTTGTTTTACATTTGTCATTTGGGTACATTCGTGATTAATCTGTTTCTCACGTTGTGTTGCATGTTGTGTTATGTTTAACCAAAACACGATATCCATTTCGTGCCCTTGCAAATAAGAAGAATCATGTGGTTTATGTACGATGGGGCTCGGTCACATTTTAGCCGCATCGTTCGTGATGCACTGGCGAATATCTACCATGAAATATGGATAGGTAGGGGAGGACCAGTTCCATTGCCTGCAGTAACTTTCATTAACAACTCAAAAATTAAGGATATCTGGACATGTGTTTATATGGACTTTTTTGTGAGGAACTCACCACCAAAGTTTGTTAAAGTATATCTGAGCATTTCAGATATGATGGTTTCAATGTGAAGAGGTGATTTCTTATACAAAGTGAACAATTACTCTGTGATTGACGTTTCTACTACCACGTGGCCGCGTCATTACACTGTTGCCACATCCTCCCACTCGCTATCCGTCTTCAGCGGCTGCACTCCAAGGTCATCATCACCAACTTCTTCTTCCTGCTCCTCTGTGATTTAAAACATATTTTATACTCCATATTTATCCTTGGTATAGTACATATTTTTACATTTATGACAAAAACTCACACGCTCTTACATAATGGAACAATTTATATATTTTCCGCGGTTATGACTTTAAAAGAATTGTAATGGAGGGCAACATTGCTTTAACTACAGCAGAACATACGTAGTGTCATTTAACGCCAGAAATCATAAGCTGGACTTGGATGCATTGGCGCGAAGGGGTAGCAACAGGTACGGGTAGGAAAATGTGCACTTTTAATCAAAACATCCTACAGAATTTCTTTTGTTTGATGAACGATACAAAGCATAGCCGCTACTCTTAATAAAATACTTGTATTCGAAAAAGTTGATCAGTGCACGCACTTGAAAACGCATTATTACTGGGTAATTTTAAACTTTCTAATCCCGTAATTGTTGCAAGGTCGACGATGTCATGCTTCTGACGATAACGTGTTTTTGTTACCTATTGAACGAGTCTGTCGCCAGCTGAGTCGCCGGCATAAACACGGCCCAAGTGTCAATCACAAAGTAATTTTTTTCCCTACTATAATATCGGATAATAGCAAAGAACTTCACTAGTGATGACAATGCCTCTAGAGCGAGTTTAAGTGCAAGGCAAGTTAATGCCAAGTAGGGTTGAGTCGCAACCCCGCTTATCTGTTTCGTTAAAGATTAAGGATCGTTGTTAACACTGACACCAAACCTTGAAGACAATTTTTGCACTTTTGGTTCATTAATTATACAAAATACTTTAAAAAGGAAAGAATTTTAATTCTGAAAAATTGGTGATCAAGAAAATGAAGTTGTTATTCAAATCCATTTAAATTTTGACTGATTATGTATTGATTAAATGTTAGTTATTTGTGGTGCTTATGATCAGGAGCAACCAAGTTGAAATGAAAAGTAGCCTAGAAACTCTCAGTATTTCAGCGCTCCAGACCACGCTAACATAACCTAAAAACACCAAGTTTGTAATTAATTATTTGTAGAGAAACGAAATATTGCTTGAATCACCTAATAATGAAACTAATACCAGGAGAAATATATGACCTCTCCGAAACTTCAGTTAAAACAACGAATGGGAGGCAGGAGAAGAAAAATAAGAGGAGGATACGAAGAAGAGTACTGAAACAAATTGCATTAACTTTGTCTTTGTCAGCTCTGGGATTCCCGGTCAAAGGAAACGAGAGAAAATCTCCAGCGCCTTTAAAGCGTATTTGTAGTTTAAAATGTTTGGCTTTATTATAACTATATATCATATACTGCCAGAGTGTAAGTTTTCATGTGACAGCGAAACTTATCAAGAGAACAAACGAAATGGCATTTGGCAGATAGCGCTATTTTCAGCGTATAAAACTTTGATTTATTCCAAAATGAGCAAATTTTCAAAAAGGTTCGCTGTTTAATTTTATACTTCATTTTTATTTATATTTTTATCGTATCATTTCATGCTATCCTCACTTTTATATTTTCCAAAATAAATGTAAAGTGCAACAGAAGAGCTGTAATTTTTAAAAATTTTAAATTGGCTAAATGTCTTTTGATTATTCCTGTTCTTATTATTATATCCTAAAATAACACTATACCGAAATTTTCTGAAAAGTCTAAAACAAGAATAACAAACAAAAATACATTGATAGACAGCCGTACATGGATAAATTTCATGATGTCTAAAAATAATGCAATACCGTTAGCGTATTATTATTAAAATAAATATCTACCGGGCTATTTAACCATGGTCATTGATTTAAATGAAATTTAAAACTAAAAGCTGTCCCTGGATACTGCGGCCAACATTGTCAGTGGACTAAGTAAAAGTATCTGGAGAGTCAGAGAGGGACAAAACCATTAGAAATGGGACGGGGTAGGAGTAAGAGTTGTTATTTGGTTTATTTAGGAACTCTTTAACGTTTCAGGTCATCCGCGTTCCATTCAATTCAGGACGTAAGACGGTCGATAAATTTTGCTCAGAGGCCTCTTCTTTCAGGTTTGAAGTTCTTCTACGTGCCGTAAATCTGCGAAACGAGGCCCAAGGCTTTAGTTCTCTTCCTAGGAAGCCATAATTTGGATTTTTACTCCCGAAAATCTCCATCAATCCTGGCCAGGTTATTGGATCTAGGCGTTACCTGCGTATTAAAAAAAACTCTTTGATTATATTGGCTGCTTTATTTTAATCTTAAATTATCCGATTGCTTTTGCAATTACTTTTGTTGCAATCCAAACTTACCATGAAATTAAATTTGAAAAAGACGTAATTGCAAAAGCAACCCGATATTTTGCTCTGTTTAATGTAGACGCCTTAGAAATGAAGCTGTTTCCAAAAGATACAAACAACAATAGAGGTTTCAAATAAGCAAGACAATTTCGTTAATACCAATGATCACGGAAATACGACCTCCTTCTTGGTCTTGTGATTAGCATTGCTGATTGCTGGCCGGGAGAGCCGGGTTCGATCCTTGCTTAGGAATTTTTCTAAGTTAGGGAGGTCTGGAACGGGGTTCACCCAGCTTTGTGAGTGTAATTGGGAAGCAGCCTGATCGAGAGATGGCATTCGTCGATCAAGAAAGCCACATGATGTTGATCGCATATTCCCCTGCAATACTGCCCTCTATCGATAAAGTCGTAAGACGAAGATAGAGGAAGCAGAGGTCACCGCGGCAAGCCTAGGCTTATCCGGGGTTTTAACACCAAATGAGAAGAAGAAGACCACGGAAATAGTCTGCTAATGATCGATTTTAATAATAACAAAGCCCGAGTGAATGAATACCTCTTGTGTACTTCAATTCACTAGTATATTCTAACAACTCGGGAGGTCATTATTAAGTGTTATATTATAATTAAGTTTATATTTTATTCTAACTGACTTTATTTTTCTTGTAAACGCTGTTATGTTTGAGGTTTGCACATTGGTAGTCTACTTAATATCCCGCACTATTGTGAGTATTTCTCTCATCGCAATACATTTTCCTCTAATTTGAAGTTCGTTGCCCTGCAAAGTCATTTGCTTTTTTCTTCATTTTCTTATTCTTCTTTGTTCAGGTGAAGCTAATGAAGGACATTCACCTGCGTTTTTCACTATTCTCGCACGTTCATATCCTCGCGTTCCATCCGTCTAGGCCTCAATCGATGGGCCCGAATGCTGGGGGATGAGGGAGGATTTTTGTGGGTGTAAAAATCCTACATATGGCTTCCTTCGGAAGGGAAGTTAAACCTTTGGTCCCGTGTTGTAGATATGCGGAACGTGAAAGAACCTCAAGTCTGAAAGAAGAGGCCTCTGAGCAAAATTTATCGCCCGTTTCATGCCCTGAATTGAATGAGACCCTGATGACCTGAGATGTGAATGAGCGCCCGTAAATAGACAAAAAAAAAAATAATAATTATAAAGTTGCTGACATCTTGATGAATATCCGGAGGGAACATTCCTTTCATTTAAAGTTATTTAATCACATTTCTTTCCTCGATGTGCTCGACTTTTCTAGTTGGTCAACGCTTTATTTCACTAGCTGTTATGACGTAACGCAACAATGTATATACTTGAATTTGCTCATATGGCGTTTATTCATTTCATACTTATGCCAAAAAATAAACATTATAAATGTATTAGAACTGAGACTAATCATGTGCTTTAATTTGGAATGTTTTTAAAAATTTGCTTTGATACTAGTTACATTTTTATGCTTCTTCTTCTTCCATTACGGATTCATATATTATATTTTTGTTTCTATTCATCTTTCATTTGGTCTTCCAATTGATCTTGTTCTTTTCGCGTTAATGTCAACATTTTTGGGGGGGGATATTCTGTCTTCTGTTATTATTTTAAAGTGTTTTACCCATTCTTATCTATAATTCCGTAATTGTTGTAATATTGGTTGCACTTGTAATTCTGTTCCTATATCCTCATTTCTTATACGATATTCTTTCCTGCAACCTTTGTCAGATCGTAAAAAGCGAATTTCTGCTGCTTGAATCTTATTCAATTTTTTATTAAAGTCCAAGCCTCACTTACATAAAATTAACTAATAAGGACATGGCTGTGTGGAATCTTAATTGCGTGTTTTTTCTCACTTTGTTTTCCATTTCTAATTGTTCCACATACACACATTGAAACTTTTGTATTTTTATATTAACATCTTGATCTTCTTCATGTGACATCAAAAGCTAAATATTGAAAGTGTGATGCTTGTTATAATAATTTTTCTTCTATCACAATTTTTGTTCTTATTCGGTATTTATCTCGCAACGCCATTACTTTTGTTTTAGTCTTTGAAATTATCATATTTTGTTTTTATTTGTTTTGTTTAGTTTGTATATTGCATTGTGTAGTCTATCTGGATTTTTACATTTCTTAAGAATGTCATCTAAATATATTAAATAACATTGGATATAGGCTGCATCCTTGTTTTAGATCAAAATTTGTTTTTGGTTCTTCTATTGATTTCTCATTTATATGTATTATCATTTTTGTATTCATTTATAAGCTTTTTGTTGGATGTATCCTATTTTATGTAATATTTTCCATAATAATAAGCGGCCTACTCAATCAAAACATTTTTCTACGTCAACAAATACCATATGTGTTTCCAAGTTCGTTTTTAATAATTGTTTTATTATAAAAACGTTATTCATACACGACCTGCTAGTTCTAAATTCACTTTGTTCCTCACTAATTTTACATTACATTAAATGGAAGTAATGATCCTTGCATATATTTTATACATTATATTTAATAGTTCTATCCCTCTACAGTTTTTGCATTCGTTTCTTTTTCCCTTTTAAATACTGAGATAGTTTTAACTATCTCCCATTTTTTGGGGGTCTTCTACCTTCTCCAACACATATTTAATAAATGTAAAAGGCATAGTTGCAATATCAATCCTCCATATTTTGTTAATTACTCTGATATGTTATCTACTTCTGGATTTTTTCTTTAAGACTTCTTAGAAACCTCACATTTTTATTCATAGTGGCACTTTTATTTCCATTTTTAACTACTGGTGTAGACTACAAACGAGCGAGCTTCCATTTTTTCCCCCTAAGATATCATATCATTTCATTTCATTGTCAATATGCGTTCTAACGCACTGCTCAGGTCGTTTATCATTTCTTTTTATAGCTGTAACGTGGGGAATACTCTGAGATTTCCTTTCTTGGCTCTATCCATTACTGAGTTCCTCACTTCCATCGATTTCCATTATATCTGGACATTCTTCATCCTCAGTTCCCATTCTCATACGCACTTCTTTCGGAGTGCCTGTGGTTATATACAACCTCAGAACTTCACTTTGTTTACTCACGGAAGAAGCTACCGTATTTATTTTGAAAGAACAACTTTGAGCATTCCTCGTTTGGGAATTTCCTTTAGGAACAAAGGTTAAAATACTTTAACAACGAAAAGTCCATTGCGCAGGAACTGCGTAAACTAGGCGAATTCCTCAGCAAGTTGAGTAACTTCGAAAAGGAATGTAAAATTCAAATTAATCTTATTGATTAATGAAATGAAATAAGTTATGCCATTACTGAGTCGTATTAGGGAAACAAAATTAGAATTGTTGCAACGTATAAGTATCAGAAAAGAGAAACCACACGTTTATCAGTATTATTATTATTATTATTATTATTATTATTATTATTATTATTATTATTATTATTTTATTTTTCCTGTTGTTGTAGTTGTGATTAAACCACAAAAATTAATGGTATGCTATTAAAAAATTAAGTATATGGCCACTAATAGATTAAGTTATACTGTGTGGAATTTTTAAACATTTAAAAATGTAAGCATGTTTATGAACTGAGCAATTCATATCATCTTTACATTAACTATAATAGAGAGGAATAACAGAAAAAACATTGTGTATTTTAGAAGAAAATGATCATACGTTTCAATAAAACATAAACAAGTTACTATTTAAAAACAATTACAATGTTCTAAGCAAATATACACAATAGAAAGTTCTATCGATTATCAGTGGCTTTGAAATTTAATTTAAATGTTATTGTAGTAAAAACAAGTATTTAGAAACGATTTCTTAAGGTTATTATAGAGCGCTTTTACATACAAATATAATTCTCAAACATATATTAGATTAATATTTCACATTTGCTATCTTCACGACGATGCTTTTATTAAATATAAAACATATGCATTGTTATGAATGCAGTTTATATGTTGAATTCATTTATCCTTTTATTTTGAAATAATAGAGAGAAAATTAAAGGCTAGAGCAATGATTTAATTTCGGTTTTCAAGTAAACCCTTACTCCTAACAGTCCCATTTCCCTAACTTTTAGAAACTATTTTTCTTATTTTAATTTAAATGGTATATGATAAGTTCTGTTGTGCAGAAACAAATATTGCTGCCGCTAGAACGAATTTAAAATGTTTGGGATTCAGGTAAACTCTCATTCCTAATGACCCGATTTATCTGATTTTCAGAAAATATTTTTCTTATTTAATTTAAATGTCATATACGGATTTTCGCTGCGAATAAACAAATATTAATGCGACTGTGATGTTTAAATTTTGGATTTCAGACAAACACC
Source organism: Metallyticus violacea (assembly GCA_030762175.1). Taxonomy (NCBI): domain Eukaryota; kingdom Metazoa; phylum Arthropoda; class Insecta; order Mantodea; family Metallyticidae; genus Metallyticus; species Metallyticus violacea. The sequence continues at coordinate 19,384,009 of CM060831.1, read as the reverse complement.
TGCTTCTAATAACTCGATTTTCCTAATTTTCAGAAACTATTTTTATTGATTTGTTTTAATGGCATATGGCGAGCATCCTTTAAAATATTTAAAATTGCAGCCGTTAAAATTGTTTTGCTGTGTCTCGAAAGAGGAGAAGCGAAGTACAATCAAGTCACCACCCAACAGGGATGGAATCCCCAATTTCGTGAACATACATTTGCTTGCCAAGTAGCCCGCTTAGCACATCATGCTGACGTGGCTCCGTAAAGGGGGGTAAGAGACTAGTGTATCGATCGGAAACTAAGGAATGCGTGCAAAAACGGCGCAACCAGATTTATAAACCTTCTTTATTACTGATAAAATGTGTTACATCATGACACTAGCTGCATAAAATAAACATAGTATCATTTACTCATAAAATTGTGTTTGTTGCAAATACAAGAAATTCTGATTTACATACATTTGCAACTACATTACTGCCTGACGATTCTCCAGTTTTCTCATGTGTATAGTATAATTCAAACTTATAAGTATGTAATTAAATAAGGCGATATTAGCTAACAAACGAATTACTAAAATTTGGTAGTAATAATCGGTTCCTAAATATACACCAATCTAAAGTTCCTGAAATATCCTTAATTTTTTTCTGTTAATCCAATCAATGAATCTATCGCATTCCTTCTTATTAGATATCATAAGATTTTCCGTATCAGTGACAATGCAGTGTTTTCAGCTTCAGCTAAAATTTCTTTCGGTAAAACTATTCTCATTAGCATTAATAATAAATTAACGAGCTAAATCGGTTCAATGATGTCATAAGCACAATGAAAGAAGGCATTGACTTCAGAGTACTACCTTGGAAAATATAAATTATTTTATTTTATTAATATCTTTATTAATAATTCTAGTATACAAATAAAACGCCACAGAACCCATTTATAATGTTGTATAATTATTGCATTTTCGTAAAAATTATGAAACTCACTTCACTCGTTTCTTAAACTTTCCTTTGTGCAATTAAGTACAACATTATAATGTAAGTAAAGAGCTGTACTTTGCATTTAAAAAAAAAATAGAAGAGCGGACTCAGAGAGTTCGGGTAAGTCAGGAAAGGTAAATTATCGGGAAGGTGACACCAGGGGTTCCACAAGGTAGTTTTCTTATGCCATTATTGTTTATTATTTATATTAACGATATTTACTTAAATATATACAGGCAAACGTATAATTATTTTCCGATTATATTGTTTATAGAAAAATTAACTACAATTCCGATGTGAATATTTTATAAAGCGATCTTAATAATATTTCCAGTTGAGCGACTAAACAAAGTATGAAAATTAATGGTTCTAAGAGTAAGGCAATAACATTTTGTAAAAGCTGAGAAGGAATTAATCGAAAATATAAATTGAATGAAAACTTCACTTACATTCTAAACTTGCATGGGATGGACAAATCCATAAGAAAACATGGAGGGGTTTGTACTTTGTTATAAGAATAATTAAAAAAATCAATGCAAATTCTAAGGAAATATCTTGTTTATCCTAGAAAAAATATAGCGTAGAGCAGTAAAATTCGTAAAAAGGATATGGGGACGAAAATGTTAACGCATTAGGTTAAAATCACTAGAAGAGAGGCGTATAAAAGTGAGGATAACGTCATCATACAAAGCGTATACAGAATAAAATGCATGGGGGGATATCACAACAGGTTAGAAAAACCGACATACTGGGGTAGGAACAATCATAGTTTTAAAACCAATTGTAGATAACACAGAAACTGATGTAGGTAAATTTCATTTAGTAAAGAAAAGCAGAAATTAACTCCTGCGGTAGTTTTGACAGCTGTTCTTCTCTGGCAAGATTTAAACATAACTTAAAATTCTACTTGCAATAATATTTCATTTATATAGGTAGATATGAATGGTGTTAGTGTTCAAATTTAAATTTTTCCTGCACTACTTAACTATTGTTAAACTTCTTAACAGCTTTTGACTAGCTTGTTTTAACTTGTTTATATTATTATTCAATCTGATAATTGCCTATGCCTAAACATGCTTCATTACATTTCATGAAACTAATATTTTATAAATATAATTAAGTTAATATGTGTAAAATTACGTTACATATATTTAATTATTTTGACCTATGTAAATTGGTTAATGTGTATTTAACTATAATGACATGTTTTTAGTTAGGTGAAATACATGTAATAAAGTTAATACCTGTAAAATTACGTTGAAATGTATTTAATTAGTTTGACATATGTAACTAGGTTAATGTATGTTTAACTAGATTGACATACTTTTATTTAGGTGAAATGTGTTTAATTAATTTAATATGTGTAAAATTAAGTTGACATGTATTTGATTAGTTTCACGAAATTTAATTAGGTTGATGTGTATTTAACTAGATTGACATATTTTTAATTGGGTGAAATGTAATTAGACAAGTCAATATGTGCAAAAATAAGTTCATATGTATTTAATTAGTTAGATGTATTCAACTAGCTTGATGTGTATGTAACCAGATTGCCTTTTCTTTAGTTAGGTAAAATGTATTTAATTAATTTGGGTGGGATGGTCCCCCAATTCCAGAAATTCACAGACAACAGAGTCCAATATGGCTCGGTAATTTACCTTGCAATCTCTATAAAGTTGTATTAGGCACCCTTATCAGTGGTACTGGTGGCTAGGCCGAATGGCTTGGTAACCTATCTAATTTTATTCTGCAATGGGAGAGTAGTTAAAATTATAAGGCATTAGCTTTCTGAGATTTATTCCTGGGCGCGGGTAAAGACCCCTTTCACGTTTTTTGTCTATTAATACACACCTACTGCTATTAGTCAAAGTTCCTAGAAAGTATAGTCCAAATAACTCCTTTAACAGACTGTGGTATGCGAAGTGATTAGTGGCGTATTACGTGTGTGAGTAATTCTGTTGTCTATGAAAGAGAAAACGCCGGGGTGTAAAACTGGAGATTAAATTAGTTAATATATTTAATTAGGTTGATGTCAGTAATATCAGTCAATTGTCAGTAATACCATTAGAGAGGAAAAAAGTACGGGTTTAGGACTATTTCATCAACAGAATAAGAATAAGAATAAATGTGATATTAGAAATAAGCTCACAGAATATTAACACTAATATAAAATGTTATACTTATGAATATCTATTCTATTTGAAACCGTGAGACTGAAATGGATAAAAGTCGACTATTACAATTATTACCGTTCAATTTTCTAATATCAACTTAGAAAAACAAAACAAAAAGATAACATACAGTGTCTCTATTTTTCTTTCTATTTTGCGGTTTGGAATTCCTATTAAGATTAATTTGCACATTTGACACATCACCAAAATGCATTGAAGAGCCCTCCATTTTGCGTTATTATTGTTGATTGTCCATGCTTTTGTTGCTATCAATAGCTCTCCACCACCCGTAGCAAAAGTGGTCAGTGATGCGTGTTCAGGAATTATGTAGTGGAGGTATAGAGTTGGGTACACTGACCGCAAGACAAATGCACGTCACGTGATAAAACGGATTTTATATATGTGTATGTGTGTGATAATTTTACTCCGTAATCCGACTATGTTAGGTGAAAATTCAACATTTTGTTTCGTTTCATTGGTCGATTTTAAGATGACGTCACACGAGTGAAATATTCTATTTAATTCTTTTTTAAGTATTTTTCTGTAAATAATATTTTTATTTTCATTACTCTTCTCGTAATCCCAGTTCGTAGCTATTAAATACATACCTAATATAATATCGTTATTAAATAGACAGACAGAACTTAATAGCAGCTATTGGAATGCCAGTTACACTCCAATATACATTTCAAACTTCCTGCAGAAGTCCACAAAGGGCTGTGTCCTTTGTTCCAATTATAACTATCCTTATGGCGAAACTATTTCACCGAGGAGTACCGCACAGTTGGCTTACAAATCATTAAGTTGGGGCATGTGCATCGGCAGGCTATTATAATACAGAACTCGAAATATCAATGGCGGTTCTATAATGTAGATATATGTAAAACCAAATGGTAGAAAAGACATATCCATTCATTGACATGCACTGGACAGACATTAGCTGTTATTTTAACAGCCAGTGCCCACTATTGACATGATTAGTGCCGTATTTATAATTATATTTTGCACAATAATACCATTTATATAGGATAACGCTATTTACCTTCATGAGGTAAATAACAGCGATGAAATAAACGTACCTAGTTTACTCAAACAAAAATCGATTCCATTAGTTAAACTGCACAAGGAAAAATTTCCTTTCACCCAGAGTTACTGGAAACAGCGCTCTTTACGATACAGTCCCGGAAAGTTGTGGATGATCTCTGAGTTTTTTAATACTATTTGTTATTTATATGTAATTACATACAACACAAATTACATTTGTAATGTTTTTGAACACCAGCAACATACTGTGTATGTCATCCAGTCTTTTTTAAATACATATTGTAACCCATTTTTGGAATATTTCAATAATAGAACTCGATTGTGTGTGTATTTTTAACAAGATTTTGTTCACACAGAAGGAAGCGGATGAACATGTTTCCGCACGAGTTTCTTGCGCAGGTTGCAAGCACTCTTACATGCTAGCATGGCCGAAAGTATTGCATGAGGTACCCAGCCTTAATCCTCTGCGGTAGTTCAACCCTGTTAAAGGTGAGGAAGAGAGTACGAGATGGCACTGCTTCTCTGTATTTCCTCGCCTGCACGCGATAAAATAAAGTGACGTCTTGGTCCACCAGAGACCCTGAATTTCGGTATTAAACTATTGCGTCAAGTAAAATGATGGTGTTAAAAATAACTCCAGGAGACGAATTCAGGATTCTAAGTAGCTCAATTCGGACAGGATATCCGTAGAGAGTTGTCGCCTGAAGTAAAGTGTTTCCCAGTTTCTCCACCTAAAGAGATCCATTTCTTAATCGCGTACAGTATTCCACAGGGCCAGAGAGGTTATCTATACCCTTCTGAATGATAAATGGGTTGACACGACGAAAGGACTGATCTTCTTCATTTTGGCTTGTAACTAAGTATAGTCACTAATCACTCCGCATGCCACATTCTGTTAAAGGAGTATAATCCCTTAGGATTGATATCTCGGTTACCTATCTTCGTCTATTCTCTTTCGGTTTATTGTTGGTGATGATTATTATTCATCATAGCGGATGGCAGGTAGCTTCCTGGACGCCATCCCGGCCTAGGTGAGTTATCCTGGCCTGAACAGGACTCATCTCAGAGTCACGCCTCCCAGGGGATACGCTCCTATCCTATATGATAACACAGTGCTGGGAGTTGCGTCCTTACCCAGTAACCTTTACATTGTCAAAGGAGGGGAACGCATCAGACTAGGAACAAGGGAATTAAAAGCAAAAAAAAATCAGCTGGAGAAATTTAAAAAGGGTCAAACAAGTTAAGCGTGCCGGAGAGAACAGATTGGGTGCCACGGGGTTGCTCTGCCGCATACTCAATGAGTGGGCCCCTAAGGGCACCGACTTAATGTATCCGAAATGGCTGAAGCTCTGGGAATTTCAGGGAAACAAGTACTTCACATTTTGAGCAAAGAATTATGCTTGAAAAAAAATGGATGCCGCGACTACTGACTCAGGATCAAAAGCGAATCAAGAACGAATACCTCAACAAAGCTTGTCCCGTTCTCAGAGAAATTCCGCCGACTTTATACGTTGATTTGTGACCCATAAGGAAACATGGGTACATTATTACACACCTGAAAACAAAACAGCAGTCTAAACAATGAAAGCATAACTATTCTCCACCGCCAAAGAAGACCAAGTGTATGAAATCGGCCGAAAAGATAAGGCCGTGGGTTTTCTGGGATGCCAAGGGTATGCTGCTAATTATCTTCCCACAGGAATATTCATCAATATTACCTTTATCAAAGAAGGAAGTAATCTTGCCTTCACACATGTATGTATCGTTGCAATGGCAAAACTCAATGATAGAGGTACTTGCCACATCCGCCCTATTCCCCTGACTTCGCTCCTCGGACTCCCATCTGTTCCCCAAACTGGGAAAATCCCTTGGAGGAAAGAAATTTTAGTCCGATGAAGAGTTTAAACCATCCGTTGGGGCGTATTTTGCAGACCTGGAGAAATGTGACTTTCCTGATGGTATAAAGGCTTCGGAGTACCGCTGTACAAAGTTAATTGGTGTCAACAGAGAAGTTAAACAATAAGAATACTTTTTAAAAATATAGCGTCATTTTCTGCTTCTTTCCGGGAACTTTTCAAATGACTCTCGTATTTATTATATACGTCTTTCTTTCCGCATTTCATAATTTATGCCTGGTGTGCTTATATTCTGAAATGTGTGTCGCGTTCTTATTACGCACTTGTGTTGCGTAGAGAGCGAGGAGTGTTCGCAATCCTAAAGCGAGCTGCAGCCTCAACACTTTTTCCAGAGAGCTGGTACTTCATGAAAGAACAGAATTTTGAAAATAAGTAAAAAACTTAGTTCGACAACCAAGGAAATAGCTGCTCTTGAAATGTGCGCAAGTCAATCTCGTACAAAGAGGCATGACAGAACAATAGTAACCTGCATTAAAGCTATAAGATTATTAATGCTGCAACTACCCATTGGAAATGACCGATAAGTCAGAAATATATACATCCATAATTCAGTGCCAATATTTTGTACTTTCATAGATACTAATATGAGGTGAATAAAAAAATAATTGGGCGTTTTTTATTCTAGTTCATAGGCTGGCTTGCTACCGGTCGTGAGTTATCATAGAATGCCTTGAGATTTAAGAGAAATGTGTACTTTTTATTTTTCATTATAGTCACCTTATAAATCCACACATTTAATCCAACAGTTTTCCAACTTTTAATACAAGCGTCTGTCTCAACTTCAACCTCATCATTTGAAGTACTTGGAAGCGAAGGTCATGAGTTTTGCAGCAACAATCACAGACGTGTGTGGAAGTGCATTATCGCGATGAAAGAGAAATTTCTTTTTCGCAATGTGTGGACATTTAGTCTGAATAGCATCCTTCAGTTGATCCAGTAGTGAAGTTTAACATTCCCCGGTGATGGTTCTGTCCTTCTAAAGGTAGTGTAGGAACACCACAGCATGAGAATTCCAGAAAACGGTAGCCATTACTTTTCCTGCAGTTGGAACCGATGTTGCTTGCTTTGGTTCACTTTCACCTGTTGCCACTCATTGTTTGGCCTGTTCCTTTGTCTCTGGCGTGTAGTGATGAATCCATGTTCATTTAAACTTATGAAAATTGGGGAAAACTCACTTGAATTGCTTTTAAACAATTCCAAACACTCTTGCGAAATGTTCATTCGAATGCATTTTTGCTCCATTGTTAACAAACGCATCACCCATCGAGCGGGAAGCTTTCTCATACCCAAAACTTCGTGCACTTATATAGTGAACACGGCCTTTCCAGATCTCTAATGTCGGCCAACTCGCGTACCCTCAATCAGCGATCAATGAGTATGGCATTGTGTATTTTTGTCACAATCTCGCAGATCGTAGCAGTTTTGTGACGCCTTCAGCGCTCACCATCTTGAACGATCACGCTTAAATTCAGCAGCCCACTTTTTAATTGCTGAAAACGAAGGAGAAGATTCCTTTAATATGAAATCTAACTCCTTTTGTAATTCTGTTGGCGTCAAAACCGTCAAAACGAAGTACTTTATCACAGCCTCGCATTTCAGTTTTTATCCCTTCTGTAGAAAATGTCAACACTAGTTTGTTTGCACGATCGTCACAAACAAGTGACTATACTTTTCAGCGCGCCATCTAAAAATGTATACTTAACACTTATCATAGTAAATTGTTCATCTTCATGACATCTCCGAGATCTTTTAGAACACCCCTAGTAATGATCTGAAAGTTTATAATTAAAAAGACGGTCATTAGCGTTGGTGGAGGTATACTCGTGCGCTGAACCATGTTGCGTAACAAATAAGGCACAAAATTATTATTGTAAATTATTTCTCAAAGTTCATCGTATTTATAAAAGCAGCAAGTAATAGCTACTGCAAAATTTCATTTTCTTGAAGCAGCCTGTGACAATATCATGCATACTTTTAAAAAATTGTTTTTAATACACTCCGAAGCGATGTGAATCTCCGCACTGTTCAGAATATCAGTGAAAGTTTCGTGTAAACGTTTGGTTTGGAATTGATAATAGCCATGCCTGTTTGTGCAGACTAAGCTTCCAGAATTACTTGAGCGTGTCTCAATTAATATTCGATATATGGTCTTTAAACTCGCTGGTGTACAAGCACATTTCAGATTAAATGGTTGAAATTATTTAAATGAAAATTTTTCAAATTGTTGAACTGAACGTTCCCCAGACATGAATCCAGTTGATCGTTGTATCAGGAGTCTTATTAAATGAAATGTTTATTTATTTCCTTTACCACTACATTTGTAAGAAATCATTTTACGTAGAATATTACGAATAAAAATGTTTAGATATATGCCCCCTGTCACTTAAAAATCAGAGTAGTTATTCTAAAACATCCGATAGACAATGCAAGGGAAAGTTGTAATAAATTGTTTTCCGTTTCCTTCAGTAGGCCGTTGTGGCTGTTTTAGTGTGCGAAACCAGCAAATGTAAAATGTAACTTGAGAGGAAACGTTTTCCTGCAATGATTTGTATGAATTTAAATGGGACACTGCACATCAGATGAATTAGCAGTACGACAAGATGGGACAGATGTCAGGGTCTTCGCCGAGTTTGAAGCCAGTTGTTAAGATGAAATGAACATGAAGAGCAGGTGAAAGGAGAGAGGAGAACGGAGAGCAGAGGCGGACTGAAATCGAAGACATGAAAGATATCGGGAAGAAACCAAATCCTAAATTTATTCACTCCGTAACCCTGAGGGGCAAATTGTGATCGCAGTCGTGGAGTAATATCGGAATGGTGATTGAATTCTGCTTTAATATTACATAATATCATTTTATGTGCTTTTCTCTCTTCCAACAGATTCCAACCATTGCGGTAAAAGAAAATAGTTCACTTTGTCAAGAACATTAACCAGTGACTGATATTTGTGATTCGATGTAATCTTTTGTGTTGTCTTACTAAATGAAGGATAAACTATATCTAATTTTAGTTCTGAAAGTTATTAGTTATCCATTCATCTCTTTTGTGTGTGTGTGTGTGTTTTCAAATTTCAATTTGAATTAATGGAATTTCATATTACCGAGGTTCGGATAAATAGGACTGCACTGTATTCACATCAGATGGGTAAGAGACTGCTAAATGTCATTTCAAAGTAATTATTGAAATGAAATTGTCACCAAATAATGTGGTACAAATTTCTAGCTATAAATTCAACTATGGGTAAACATTTAAAACATTTATATCAAACTGTCTTCAACAAAGAATAATAATAATAATAATAATAATAATAATAATAATAATAATAATAATAATAATAATATCCTGGTTAAAGCTTTGTGTTTCCTTGAACAGAACTACTGCTAATAATACGAAGAACATTCAATAAGTTTTGCAACCAGCCTGTCCATTGTTACACAATAATGTCTAAAAATGTAACTAATGGAGCTGGCAACAATGGACCATAAACTACCAAAATATGCATAAGTGCAAGTTTAAACTTCAAAGCCACTGTTTCAGTCTGTTGAGTTCAGTCATAGCTAGCAAAAAATCAAAATTATTTCTAAAGAAAACTTTACATTCTACATTTTTACACAATATAAGATAGGTGAAAGAACGAAAAAAAAAAATCTACGAGGTAGCTGTTCATGGTAATCAAGTATGTTCATTTGAAGAAGTGCGAAAGACTATGAAAGACCCTCGCTCTGGCCGGCCTCGCGAAGCCTATGAACGAGTGAACGATTCAAAGAGTGAGGAACTTGATGGATGAAAATGGACATATTACTTTTGGAATACTAAGTAAGGAAGTGGGTATCATTGTTAGGCAGCATAACAATATACTCCATGAATATTTAAAGCTACGAAAAATGTGTAAAAAAAAAAAAAATGGGTTCCACACTCCCCAACCAATGAAGAGAAACAGAGGAGAAAGGAATGTGCGAGGAAACTGCTGAGCATGTTTCTATTGGTTTAACAGAAATAGTCACTGATGATGAAAGTTGGTTTTATTATTATATCATCTCAAATAAAGCTCAGAACTGCGAGTGGGTAAATGAAAATGACTCATGACCAGTTGTTCTTGGAAGGGATGTTCAATGTTTATTTCAACTATGAAGAACTGTTAGTGGTTAACTGTATGTCAGAAGGAAGGACAATGAATGGAGAATACTATGGCACTTGTATTTTACATCCTTTATTTGAAGAACTGAGGCGATGAACTAAAGACAGGAACTTCAGGGCTGTTGCTTTTGCACGACAATACTCCTCCTTACAGAACAACTGCAAATTTGAGGAAACTGATAGTCACCAAATTCCAGGTTGCTTAACCATCCACTCTACAGCCCTGACCTTGCACCGTGCAGCTTCTGGTTGTTTCCTCGATTGAAATCTTGCATTGTTGTAAAACTTCTTAAACGGGTGCAGGATCTTGCTCAAGCAAAAAATTCAGTTCTGTTAACAATATCTCAGTCCGAATATCATAGTGCTTTGGACAAGTGGTTGCACCGACTATAAATGTGTGTAGCGAGAGATAGAGAGTATCTTGAAGGATTGTGAGGTTAAGTTTTCGAATGCAGTCCTAAGCTTGGACTTTAAGGTGACACTTGCAAAATCTTTTGAACGCCCATCGTAGTAATGTGAATTTGCTCATTCTATACAAACATATTTGCACAACTTCGCATAGGTCGTTTGACTACATGCTGTTCATCACAAAGACACCTAAAGAAAAAGAAACTTGTACTTTAAGTCAAATAAATTTGCAATTATTATCACCTTTGTACAAATTCATAAATACGCGTGCGCACACACACATTCAGACACAAAGAGCCCATCTACTCCCAACAAAACTCTTTAATACCACGCACTTTGCATAGAAAACAACAACGCATTAGCTAGTTGTCTTCCTGTGCAATCTGACCCCAACATGCTAACCTAACTCTATTCGATAGCAAACTTAACTTCAGGAACAGCCCATTAGAATGTGCTGCCAGTTATCTTTCTCACCAGAAAAAGCACACATTTTTCTGCACAGCCTCGCCTGTTATTTTACTAGCTTTCCATGCACCCAATCCAATTCATGCTTGAAAATTCCATGGAGAAGATTCAACAGGTACAAACGAAGTGAATATTCTCATCCTGTGGCTTGGTAACTAGGCAAACCTGCATGTCACTGTCGGTGTAAAATGCAGGTGCTCTCAGGTGACCGGCCGCATTTACCTGAATGTCCTGTAAGGGAGTTCATCTACTGCGTACATATTGCTCCAATACTATCCTATTGTTTGTATGTTAGAATATAAACATATAAAATATCATTGGATACTTATGTTTGTCACTTCACATTAATTAAAGGTGTTCGCATTTACCTAATATGTTCAATAATTCAGATTAGTATTGTAATTTGTGATTTAATTGAAATTTACATAATTAAGGTTTTTACATTGATAAATATTCAAGAATTATCATTTCTCTCTTTCGTGCCAGAAAACAAAACAAAAAATTATACTTTCATTGGTCAGTATTTCAACCCTTATCTTCACCGCTAAAGCCTAACGCAGGCACAGAACATGCCGAGGCATATAGCAGCCTAAATCGATACGACGCAAGAGACAGTGTTTACGGGATAGTATGTATAGCGCCGAGATTGTACAACTTTATGAGAAGACTCTCTCTCTCTCTCTCTCTCTCTCTCTCTCTCTTTCTTGGTATACATCTCTTTGCACCATCTGACTTTGAGTTTATTGCTAAAACTAAACTAAGTGATATTTTCTCTTTGCATTCTCCCTCTATATCCTGTTGATTAATTTCCATAAATCTATTTGTATCTTCCTTCAAACATAATAACAATTCTTTGCTTTCTTCCTCTACACCCATCCCTTCCCAATGATCTGTGAATTTCTTTTAATTTAAACTGATTTATAGTTTCATTTCAGTATCACCAGAAAAATGTTCACCTTTTTCATTCGCAACTGGGTTCTTGTGCACCAGAACTAAACAGCTTACATTTCTCTTCGTTACAGAGCGAATTTCTCTTATTTCATTCACAATTTGCCCTCTGTATAATGTTTTAATCTTGGTTTATTGCAACACAGAAAGTTATAACTTCAGGGCGTTTTTATTTCCATACCATTTGATGAGCTAACTGGTAGAAATGAAAAAACAAAAACAAATGTTGAGGATGTAATAATGTTCCGCTTTAGAAGTAAAAAAATACTCCAGCTCTTTTACAGACGTAATATGTGGAAAATTACAAATGAAATTTTACGGAAACTGAATTTCATTTTTTTTAAAAAATTGTAATACATTTTTATTCTGCTACAACATATAAAGACGAATGTTTGTGAAGGTTTCGAAAATCTGAAAACAGAAATCTGAACATTAATCCATTTTAAGTTTTATGCATTTTTGAACGACTTGTTCACAAAGTCTGTCAATATTAAAAAAATGTGATAAAGTTGTAAGTTAAGGCTTGAATGCGATGAATAGTATACCTTCATGATTCCAGAACACTTTGAGCATCACTTTCCCGGCGGATGATGTCACTAAACATGTTTTCACCACTTTTTCACCGTACTGACACACACTTTGTCTTGGGCTGGTAATGCTGAACCAAAAACTTGTCACCTGTGACCATTTGATAGCATGTCGTGTTCTTCATCGCGGTAGCTATTGAGATGCTGGAATATCAAACTCGTTGATTGCATTTTGTGTTGTGGGGCCAGGGTGTGCGGCATTACCGTGTACAGACTCTGTGAATACTTTACATGTCATGCATTATGAGGTAGGCCATACCGTGTGAACTTCAATAGCAGCGGCTATAGTGTCTATAGTTATTGTTCTGTCTGCTCGGATTAAATCTCCAACTTGTTGCAAAATCGTCTCTGTGACTGGCTGACGCGTTGTTGTCTTCGATACGTTTTCGCCCTTCAGGCTACATTTCGATTTCTGCCAGGAACGTCCCTTATGACTGAGGCTCCTTCAAGGTTTTTCTTAGTCCTCATAAATAGCAAATGCCTGAAATGAACCCTAAATTTAGCCCTGGAACGCTTCCTTCCTTAAAAATAAATTCTTTCGCAATGTATCATTTCATTTCATGCATCATCATACCTTAGCAGTAAAAACGGACATTAAACAAAATTAAAAAAAAAAGTTATAAGGACTTTAACGTGAGTCAGCGAACCTTTCCTTGAAGGGTATCGGCGCTGAGACAACGATACTCTGCAACCTAGCCAGTTAAAGCACTAACACAACCTCATTTTGTAAACAAGTTGCGACTTTCTCTTACCCTCTTCGAGATGCATTCCCGCCCTCTATAGCAAAATTTCAAAACTAACCAACTAGATAAACTGGTTGCACTGAAGAAACTCGCTTCACAATAAAACTTCATTAATTTAAAGTACAATAAATTTTATCATACAATATATGATTTTATTTATTAATTCAATACATAGATTTGTAAGCTTTTTGGCATCCGATTTCACATAGAATGGTCCGTATAAAGCATTTTTAGTAGATGGTCCATCACAGCAATGACCTCCTCCAGATGTTTCTTTCATGTCCAGGAGTCTCAACCTGTAATATACTTTGATTATACTGCAAGGGGAGTACAGGGAAATTTCAATAGCAACCTATTCTTCATGGAACTCTTTAGAACTTTTTCAATGTGAAAATCGGGTTATGTACTTTGCGATTCTATACGAAGCTTGGATAAAGCAACTGAAAAGAAGCAAAGAGTTACAAAAACTTGAAAAGAGACGCAAAGGATTGCGAACTAGACTATGTAATGCACAATAATACAACTAGTGCATTGGGTTAATGTGGAAGTTACAGGGTTTGTCTGTGTGTCGTCATATATTTATTGTATCTTCTATCACCCTGTCATCGTAATGGAGTCCATCCTTTCCAAAAACAGAAACTCTTTTTTTTTTTTCTCGCTCCAATTCAAATTAGCCCAATTCTTATTTAACAATTGTTTTTATACTAATTTTTACCTCTTTTTTGAAGGGGAAGTATGGCTCTTTTTACTGGGTGGTTTAGCTTTTATAACGGTTTGACATAATTTTCTAAAATATTACAGAGATATTAAGTGCACTATTCTGGATTTCTTTAGGTTTCTTACCATTTTCCATGACTTATGATAAATTTGCCTCATATATCTTGAACGTTATGCTTTCTACTACTTCTACAGAGTGTCTGCTAAGTCACTTCCTAAGTTTCATTATTACAACACATTTATTTGTTAATTTTTTAGAACTGGTATTATTAGAATCAACACTCCTTGAGGTTTCGTTTGATATTTTGTGCCCATCATTCCGATCGAGGGCGAGGATTCGCTAACTATGATTAGTTGAAAGACATTCTTCCAGCATTGTGTACACACGGTGTTGGACTATATGTCTTAGGAAATTGAAATTTAATCCAGAGTTGTGATATTTGCACTGATATAAGGGAGATTACATTTAAATATGGTACCTATATTTTTATACTCTCACTAATATGGTCGGGTCGGTTGGACCACACCTCATGGTTTATAGAGACGACATTATTCTATGCGATAGTGACACTTTCCCCTACTAGTTTTGCGCGCCGTGGAGGGTGTAGCAAGCCTGCTTGCTTACTTGTTGACCTTGTTGACTGTCACAGTAAGCGCAGCTGTTTCCCAGGTGTGTGTTGTGTTGTTCATGGCTTAATTCGCCTGTATACATAAAATGTGTTATGGCTCTTGTATTTACAATGGCACAGTGTGTCTTTATGCATGATTCATATGTGCTAACTCAGTGGTGAAAGAATCATAAGACAATTTCTTTTGAGCATGGAGTTAATTTTATTACTTATATGAATACCATACTAGGCCCTTATTTTTTCAGAGAATTAACCGACAGGGAGCGTGATCATGCATTTTTTCAACATAACGTGCCACTACCCATAATTCCATGAGTGTAATTCATAATGTGTTTCCACAAGGTGAGTTATTGGTAGTGATTTATGACCCCCTCTGTTCTCCAATTTAACGCCCTGCGATTATTATCTCTGGTGTAATTAAAAAATATCAAATACAAGGCGAGCCCATAAACCGTACAAGAATTCAAAGATAATGTTCGTCAGGAAATTGGCCGGATTTCTCAAAATGAACTAAAGCGAGTGATGCAAATATTGCCAAAAATGTGTGATGGGTAGTTTCAACACCTTATTTGATAATTTGGCAAGTAATGAACCTCTTACATTGGTCTGTGTATTGTTGCATAGTTGGTTTGTTATTGTTTTACTCTCCCGCCAATCACCTGGATCCGGCTGGCCGGCTAACGCCCATAGGCAAAACACTCCGGGGGAAAATGAAACTGATCACACGGTAGTGAAGCCTATGGAAGGAATAGATTATCACTACCGGCCTCTGATGCTTTTTAAATATTAATAATGCTCTTTTTGTAACTTTTACATATCCACTGTTTTGCACAATACATATGCGTGATTTTATTTTCATTGCTGCTGTTATTGCTAGAAGTACTTCCTTGCGTTTTAAAGAGTATGTGCGCTTAAGACAAAATGGAGGAACAGAACAAAACGGACTCATTCTCGTAATTGTTGAAACAACGGTTTGCAAGCATTGCTGTGGCTGTAAATCCCAGATATAACAGCAGAAAGGTACGGTAAAGCAGAAAATGCGGAGTGATACTTTAAGTTTCGATAGACGAAGTAATTCGATCTCTCTCTCCATAATTAAAAAGCAATTCCTCCCAATAAATAATCTTAAATGTCCATGGTCTCTTACCTTATACATTTAAATTGTTTATTTCGAAAGACATATTAAGTACAAGCACTGGTAAACCATTAGTTCTTATATTCTTACAATTTTGTCATATGTTGCTATACTTGAGGTACAAATTATTTACAGAACTAACACAAAACTTGCTTTATTTAAAAGTGAATGACGCTAGTCATAACATATTATACCTCAAATGTAGAGTGTCTTTGAGAGATTAAAAACCTATACAGAAAAATGTTGAAAATGACCTCTCTCCTGCATAAGACATAACTGAAAGGGCGTTCATTGTGTAACACCCTGGTATATTGTCTATCACATGTTTCCATTTATCCGGCTATGCGAACTCACAGAACTCAGCTGTTGGGTCATCCCAATTCCTCAAGAAGCACATATACTTTCAGTGAAAATCTGGGTATGATGCACAATATCCGCACAAAGAATATTGACCAGACTGTGGACACTGCAGAGTACCGCCCGATTTTCATGAAGTTTGTGAGCAGCTGGACGATGTACCGCTGGGTCATGGATATTTTCAACAAGATGGCGCTACATGACATACATCAAATCGGTCCATGGCGCTAATTTAAAGTTTCATTGACAACCGGATAAACTCCAAGAACCTGTGGCCACCGAGATCTCCTGATTTGACAACACCAGACTTCTTCCTATGGGTTACTTAAAAGACAAGAGTTTACGGCACATTCCCCGATATATTGGACGATGTGAAGCACAACATTACACAGGAGATTAATGCTGTGGACATCATAATCCTCCAGCGAGCGGCCATTAACATGGAACGATGTATTCCAGTAGGTAGGACATTTTCATTAGAGATTAATAATCTCTTAAATATACTCAACAAAGTCTACTCTACATTAATTTTTGTGATTTAATCTTAATGATAAGAGGAAGAAAAAGAATTATAAGGCTGCATTTCTTTTTATAATACTTATAGATTGCAATAAGTGTAATATTTCCCTCACTTTTGAAAAGTATAGTGACTTCACTATATACATTAATTTTCAAGTGATTTAAAGGGAAAAAAGCAGAAAAACCTAGTTAAATAACGTATTATAGTTTAGTTTTTCTGTTAATAGTTAGTTTTAAAGTTTATTATGCTAATTAACACACAGTAATGTCATAACTTATTTCATTAATTAATAAGGCCATACTTTGGATTTTATATTCTTTTTAAATATATTCTGCGTGTTGAGGACTTCTGCGTGATGACTTTCATGCTTTCGGATATTTTAAGTCTTATTAACTATAAACCTTTATTTCCTAAACCATCTCAACCCGTGTTGCCATTTAACATTGATCTTACCCCTATATGCTCATTTTCTCCTCCAGAAGTTTATTTCAGTATTTTAACAAGTGTTTTTTGCCTCTTAAGTCTCGAGTTTTCCCTACTGTGCTGTACTGCCAGCATTTGATACCTCTGCTTTAAGGCGTCCCGGCGCTGCTGGAAAAAGAGTAAGAAAGGCTAAATGTGCAGAAGAGAGAAGTTGTAAACTACTCTGTTCCTTTGGCAATCAGGTTAGAACCCCGATACTGGAATATTCCAGAGCACTGACCTCTTTTGGGGTCCTTGCATTATTGTTTCATTAACAGCATTTATTAATTGCATCACATAATTTCACCTCTGTCAGTAAAGAATGTTATTAAATCGGTGGGTCAGTGTATTTGAGTCATTTCTCACCATCTGGTATTGAATATGTCCAGTAAGTCAGATGTTATTCTTATAGTAGTGGCATTATTTCTGGAAAGTTTGGAAAAGTTTGTTAAATATTATATTAAGCTTATAATTTTAATTGAAATTGTGATTTTATTGAAGTCAATTTTTTCAGGAAAACTACATAAATATGTCCTAATGTTCAATGTGTCAAAAAGAAGAAAACTAAATTATAATTACTACTTATCAAAACAATAGCTATAAATAGTACATTTTGGACACATTCATGCTTTGTGTTAACATTTTGTTGGGTATCCTTTTGATTTGATTTGATTACTGGCTCGATTCCACTCTCGAAAAAGATAAAACAAGTCCTAATTTTGCTATAAGCAACACTGAGCTACAAAGTATTACCTGGTTTTCTAATAATAAAATATAAAATGTTACACATTAAATAAAATAGATTTATTTGGAAATATTTGGGAATGCAAGGCATTTTTATTAATTTATTTTTTAAGCACTTCGGTATATTAACAATATTAAGAAACTCGTTAAGTTTAACATGTGATTTCCTTCAGAAATCTTGTTTGAAAGCCTTTAATATAATGAAATTTAGTGTAACACAAAACATTAGCGTTAATTAATTTTAAGAAATAAACCTTCGGTTTCATAGATTCGATATCAGAGAGAGTTACCAGAGCCCGGAAGTTCAGGCATTTATTTTGGTTAAAATAGACAGGGGAAAAAGCTCATAAAATACTGAAAATAGGCGGTGATATGGTTGAAATAGGCATTTATTGAAAGTGAAAACAGAGAGTAATATCGCTCATTATTAATGAAAATAGGTATTTAAGATAGTTAATTCTTTATCACGTGTTTAAAATACTTAAACTTACTTTTCTTGGTTACAAGCAACAACAACATGTTTTTCAAGGTATCAACTGTCATAGTCAACCGCTTGTCAGAGAACATTTTTCATCATGGAAAGAGAACATTCTACTTCCACTGAAGTGATTGGAGCATATTTAAAACAAGGTGTTTCGGAAAGACTCATACCAGCTACAAGAGATAATTCACCTTTCAGGACATTATTGAAATGTTGATCAAGACAAAGTAGTTCTGAATAGTCGTGGCGATTGAGCAAAAAATGTGCAGTGGTTTCTGGTCGAGTTCATTTTACGTTTATGCATTTAGAGGGGAATCAGATTAGTATCTCTCTAATTTCCGTACTTCCGTAAGTTTGTTACATTTATGCAGCTGAGAAGTTACCACCACCACAAATTTTCTAGAATTTTCCCGCGCAGATCGATACAAGGTCATTCACCAGGACTATTCAAAACTATAGTATTTCTTTCATTATCTCTGTTTCCTGGTATTAGTTTGCCTGAGGTAACCGTGGGTTCCTTTCACTAATGAAGGTTGCGATATTTAAAGAGCTTAAGTGAATGAACTGAGGAAATAAAGTTTTTTTTTTTCTGTATGAAAAGAAATAATTGTGCAACATTCTCAATGGACATTTTTGTGAGATGAGCATGCCATTTAATTTTGTAGCTTTTTTCATTTTGATGTATTTAAATTCTAGCATAAAAATCCATAACGATCAAAAGAAGATTTTTAAACTGTAAAATTGGCAACAGAAGCCAAAATAGGCAAAAAAAAAAAATTAATAAATAAAAAACTGGCCATACCGGCCCCAAATATACGGAAAAATAATAATTTCTGTTTGACTCTTAAATATATCCACCCAGAAAGAAAGAAACTGCCTAACTTCGGAGCTCTGATCATAACCGATGTTATTATCGATTGGCTGAAATCTCTCCAAGCAGTGCGATTATTGGTTTCACCACCTCTGTGGCGCAGGTGGCTGACAGTGAATGCATTTTCATCTTTCATCTGCTAATGTAAGCGTCCCACATGGTCGATGCCTGAGCCCATCTGTTGTAATCCAGTCTCATTACTGCCCCAATTTCCGTGTCCTTGTTATGTCTGAAGTATTGATTGGCTCTTTTATTTTACATTGCGTACTCATTACTCGGTGAAATTCCAAATATTTTCCTCGTGTTTATCGTTGACACATGAAATTGCAATTCTTAGTTATATAATGGTCTGAAAAGCTTTCGGACTAACAATGAAGAAACGGGTTTTTAATTTGAACATTATTTTTCAACATAATTAAAAAAAAAGCTCTAGATACTGGAATGAATAACTACAGGCAGTAGTAAAAGATAAAAAAGAAGCACATCTTAAATATTTACAAACACCTAATGAAGAAACTTTAGTGTGTTATAAATTAAAATAGAATATAGCAAAAGCAAAAATTAAAGAGAGTAATTTAAACTCGTGGAAAGGATTTTTCATAACAACACAGATGATATTTATGGAAAATAAAATATTTCTTAGAAATTAATGACACACCTTAAATCAACAGAACGAGATAAAGCTAAATTGTTGTGTATCTCAGAAATAAAATATTACAAAAAGTATTTTATAATGATGATATGTAAAACGAAGAACAGGAAGAAAGGGAAATAGATTCAATAACAATAGAAGAAATACAAAATGCTATCAAAACAACTAAAAATTGAAAAGCTGCAGGCATAGACAATATCACAAAGGGGTTAATAATAGAGGATTTATATAACTGTGCATATTACATTTATTTATTATGTTTTGGAGAATGAAGAAAATTCCAAAAGAATGGGAGATAGCTAAAACTATTTCAATATTTAAAAAGGGAAGGAACAAACCAAACTATAGAGAAACATGTTTATTAAGTATAATGTACAAAATATATGTAAGAATATTTATCTCCAGAATAAACATTTTATGTAATAAAAATTAATGAGGAACAAAGTGGATTTAGAATTAGCAGATCATGTATGGATAATGTTTTCATAATAAAACAAATTACAGGAAAACGAAGAGAATAAAATTTGGGAACACATATGGCATCTGTTGACCTACAAAAAGTCGTTGACAATGTAGACCGTTTATTATTATGGAAAATGTTATATCAAACAGGACAGCTTATACATGTAATAAAAGTCATTAAAAAGCTTATCTATGAGCACAAAAATAATAATAATTGTAAATGGGAACTCAGCAGAACAAGGACTCAATCTCTCTCCATTACCAATATAATAAAATAGGTAGCTGATTTATTATATTGTGTAATTTAAACATTTTTTCATGTTATTCATGAAAAAAGAAGTTTCGTTGAAAAATAGCAAGATGTTACAAAATTTTAAACATAATGGACATTTTACTTTTAAAATGTGCATTTTAATTTGTCTTAAAAGTAATTTTACATTTCATTTTCAAATTTTCTTTATTAAATTTCTAATTATTCAGTTGAAAATAGTTACAAAAGTTTAAAATATTTATGCTTAGAAGTTTCTGATACAATGGAGCATTCATATGTAAAAGTGCATTTTTGTTTCCGAAATTACATTTACACCAAAACAGAAAGATTACATTTGTGTAGAACTTCAAAATCTTCCAGACTTATATCCTTCCATCCCTTCTTCTTGATCCTAAAGCATTTTCTTTTTATTTATTAATTTACCGACGAATTAGAAAAAAAGGAACTGTTGCTAAGAGGACATATTTAAAAAAGTATTGAAGTTTAAATGAGTGAAGCAAATCATTAAAAAGCTGTAAGCCTCAATTTTAAAAAGCGTTCTAAGGGGACCTACATTTAAAACTGTTAAAACAATAAAAAAAAATTCAATGTTTGTCTCTTTGCAGATTAATTAAGTTAATTTCTTCAAATTCATATATGAAGTTATTTTGTCTTACATGCATTTTAAATAACTGCCATGTGATTGTTACACTGTCTTGCGAAGGGGCGAAGGTGATCTCTTAAATATTAAAAAAAAATTCTTACACACAAAAATTCAAACTGTTTCTTGCTGTGCTAAATTTCACCAATCAGGTTTAAATTTTCACCATAGGTTCTTGAGACTTAGGTAAATAAAAGTAAACACAATACATTTAAATAAATAAAAATATTTTATTTGTTATTTCTTTTATATTTAAAATTACATGCAACATGCTAAGAGATTTTTCCCAAAATAATGTACTATTCAAATAAATTTAAGCAGATAATTGCACGAGAGCGCCTTTCAGCCAATGTGCGATCTCATTGATACCTTATTCTCCAAAAGAATAGATCTTAATAGATAGTTTTAAAGAATGGTGTTAAAAACTATTTCATTTAAAATATTAAAATAAGCGGAAGAATTAAAGCATTCACATTATATCAACATCTGATAACATAAAAAGTAAAACACAAAATTTTGACGCCCATTGAAGAAAATACTAGGGCAGAAACTGCAGAAATTAGAACAGCAGGTGTTGCGAGTGAATGATAGTTTCGTTCAAATGTGTGACTGCTGATGAATATCTCTACAAACAAATCCTATAAAACCCATTATGAAATAAAGCTAAAAGTGTGTGTATGCTATTATTGGTTGCACTTGTGCGAGTAGAGATGTGAGAGGAACTTGTTTACCGACGGAGTGAATACTGTCGCTGGCAACTAGCATTGCAACGAACGCAAACCAAAAATAACTGTATAAGACTTTTGAGGATTTCACGGCAGGCGTTCATATTACTAAAACTGCAACTTTTGGGACTGTACTGACATGGTCGTGTTGCATTTTAAGACCAAAGATTTCTCTAACTACTTCGCACCATCGTGACTGCACCGATTCCACTTTTCTACTGATGATGCTAACCGAAGCTGTTAGCGAAAGCTTCTATTTTAAAATGCAACGCCAACCACGGCACAAGAGTCCAGAAGGTTGTAATTTTAGTAACTAAAATAACTCTCTGTATTACTGTCAGCGAAACTTAAAATATATATTTTTTAAAAGATTTGCTCTCTCTACAGTAAAATTATTATTTGGTAGAAAACAGCAGGGAAGTTCAAAGACAAAAATTGAAAATGAAATCAGCGCCAAAGAGCGAGAAGAGTACTTGTGAATATGCTCCTAGTGTCATTTGATATTTTAGCTTCCTTCTACAAGACATTTCTCCTCATAAAATATACATATGGTTGAGAGCATTTGGAGGTAAAATCCGATAAGATATGACTTCAGCATAGACCCATATCACGTGCAAGTCCTCTTTCGCACCTTATGATGAGAAAAGCTTTCAACGACAGGTAAGTTAAGCTACTTTTACATTGTCTAAAATCAGATATTATTTGCGAGATAGATTCTATTCTCCGAAAGGTTATAAGCTCGTGAAGTACCGTTTTCCTTGCCAGAGGGAAGCAATCCTATTATCCCTGCCATCCACGATGTTGCTTGTCTCAAGTTATCGAGTTTCAATATCTTTGAAGGATGGAGCAAACAAAATGTTCATTCACGTGTTTATTATCCTGCAACCTTGCAAAGCGTTCCATAGCAAGTGGGCGAGTTGTTATTATCTTTTGTAGCGTCAGTGATACTTAAGAGACTGTATCTTTTTTGGAAAAACAAGCTTCACTCTAAACTACTCCATCTCAATAACCGTATCCTGACTCTGTACGAATTGTAGCAAGGTAATTCAAACTTCCAAAACAGAATTGCCAACGTATGCAGCTCGAATTTCCCAGGACCGTTTTGCTGATACTTTTGGCAGGTTTTTGCTCAATTATCAATGGTAAATATCATAAAGTTAAGGCTGAAAGGTTTTTAGCACCCTCCCAAAAAATATTTCCCAAATTCTCCTAAACTCTGTCATTAGCGAAACTTGTTTGTATAGGCTGAGATATGGCATGTCGAAAATAATTAAAATCTGATCTATGCAAATATACAACGAAAATAATTCTGTAATATTATTACTATACTTTTTATGTTCAAAATCAAGAATTGTGACTGTAATAATACAAGTGCTAATTAAAGTTAGTAGTAGTAGTAGTAGTAGTAGTAGTAGTAGTAGTAGTAGTAGTAGTAGTAGTAGTAGTAATAGTAATAGTAGTAATAGTAGTAATAGTAGTAGTAATAGTAGTAGTAATAGTAGTGTATATATTATAGTGACACCAATACGACACAAAACAACTTCGGCGTACAGCTCCAACTTTTATGATACACTTGGTATGTTTGATTTGCAACAAGATATTCCCAATAAGATTTAAAACATATATTGAGCAATGAAAATAATTAAATTAATAAAAATTAACAACTAGATGGATGTAAAGGGTGCGTAAAAATGGAGGGAAAAGTATCTGCCGAACTTCTTTGCAAGATGGAACAGAGGGGAGATGGTTATGTTGGGCTTTGCTGGCAGGCAAGAAAGCATAGAAGAGATTAGATAAGATTTCTGACGAAAGTGAAACAACCCAGGTCTTATAAAGTTGATAACCAGGTAGAAACAGTTGACTGAATCCAGCTGTATGTCATCTTTCTTTATATTTTATTTGCATTTTAATTAGATTAAATTACATGCAATATTACAAAAAAGAAAATACTCCAACACTCATCATTAAATCTGTTTGTAATAGGTGCAATCCCCCGGTACTTTTCTGTTCAAATACATGTTCTCGATTAAATTAATTCTTGGCATTTTATTAAATGTTTAACATTTTCCTGAAGTTGACAAATACATAGAAATAGCGGGAATTTTTTGTAAATGAACGGTCCACGGCGTAAACCAAAACATGATTAAAAGAGTTTAAGAATGAGTTGAAAAAATAATAAGTAATTGTAATTTGTATTTACTATTAAAATAAAAGAATTACAACATACCACATTACAAAAGAAGAGGGCAGACATAATCTGAGGTGATTCTGAGTAGTTTACCCCTAACGTCTACCTGTTCTGTCAAAAAATGACTTCCAGCTTGGATGGGACAGGTGCATTGCATCTAACGTGGGCTACTTTGATAAAGATTATCAAAATTATGAGGATGAGTGAAGTTGTGTTGTCAAAAAGTATGATTATTTTCAATTGCACAGTCCTCATACCTGCCATTAAAACTTAATGCAACAAAACTATGTCTACAGCTGCCGCCTATTGTTGTTCGGAGCAAACTACTTCCATTGCGATCAGTTTCATTTTTCCGCCGGAGCGATTTGCCTATGGCGTGCGCGCTGTTCGTTAGCGAGTTAGCCGAACCTCGGTGATTAACGGGAGGGTAAAACAATAAAACCAACCAACCATAGGTTTATTACTTACTAAATTATCAAATGAGGTATTGAAATTTCCCGCCTTCATCTCCTCACCTTTTGGCATCTCTTTAAGAAATTATTCATAACTTGCTGTTGTTCATTTCGAGTAATTCGGAAAATTTCCTAACGAGTATTATCTTTGAGTTCTTGTATGGTGTGCTGGTTCGCCTTGTACACGGCATTATTTAATTTATCCCAAAAATAATAACCACAGGATGTTAAATCGGGGACCAAGAGTGTTACAAATCCTTAGTGATAATTCACACATTGTGAATTACATTCATGGAATTATTCGCAGTATGAGTAGTGGCAGAGTTCTGTTGAAAAATTGCACGATCACGCTCCCTGTTGATTGGTTTTCTGACAAAAAGGGTTAGTATGGTATTCACATAAGTGACAGAATCAACTATTTGCTAAAAACAATTGATCCTATGATTCTTTCAGCATTGAGTTGACACATAAAGACAGGTTGTGCTGTTGTAAACACACAGACATGATGTACACTTATAATGTCCAATTAAGAAACGAACAATACAGCACACACCGGGGAACAGCTGCGCTATGACGGTGACGGTTATAACGTCTACAAGTAAGCAAACAGGCTTGGTACGCCCTCCACGGCACGACAAATGAGTGGGGTTCGCTCATAGGAAAACCTAGTACCGCGGGGGATAGCATCACTGATCGCATTGTATTTACATGCGTTAGCGCTATAACACAAGGGAAGAAGAGCCACTGTTTGGGTGATCTATTTTAGAAACTTCGCCTCAGCTCTGCACCATTTTTGGATAGCTCAGCACCTCACCGCAAGTAGAAGTATCGAGAACATGCTGCCCACCCGCTTGACTATCAGAAGGGAAGGACTCGAACGTTCGACCCGGTGAGCTTCCTGTAGCGTCACAAAAACCGCTGGTGCTTCTGGGTTAGCAAAACTCGCATTAGAGCATCTGAAGGGGTTGGAAACTCACGTCATAAAAATTTGTAGTAAATAAACTAAAAGGTATTTCTTAGTAGAGTAGAATTTACTGCTTTTGTGGCAGGTCTAGTGAATTATATGTTTATATTCCTTCGTACGACACCGCGAAAAGACCCCGTGTTATGGGGCATATATTAAATAGCGCGGTATTTTTATTTACACCCTTTTGTCGTCATATGTTCTAGGGCAAACAGTTTATGCCGTGACCTGTAAAAACCTGCAGAAGTAAATCTTTTAAATGATCCCCTCTTTTAGAAACTATAAACCAGTGGTTCTATTGTGATGTTCTGCCCCAAAAATGAAAACTAGTTTTACTTCACGGATTTATGGCAATGAACGAACGTTTTAACCAGTGCCGTTTAACTATTAAGATCCAAACAACATGGTGGAGCTATAATCAGCGGCGTTTAAACTTCCATTGTTTTAAAGTATTTTTAATAGATGAGCTTTATTTAGCAAATTGTAGATGTTAAGCTTCTAACTGACATTGTTTGAAAACCGCGTCTAATTATTTATATTTTTTTTACAACACATAAGCTCAGGTTCAAGCCTTGTATAAAGCCAATCTTTACATTACAGAAACGCAACAATATGCCTAATGGTTAATCAATGGATTTAAAGACCCTTAGTCCATTCCTTGGAACCTTTTTTTTTTTTTAATTGTACTTACCGTTAATTTTGCGCGTAAGGCGGTTTTTACAACAATCGCCGCAAAGCAATGTTTTAATGTTTAAAATTGTTCCTGTGCATTGTTGTGCTGTGTGATAATTTAAATCATTCAGTCTTACCTAGCTATGTGTCTTAAGTCAATTTTAACATTTTGAAACGCCTCTTAGAACTGAAGAAGCAGCAAGGACTGTGGCATTAGTGAAGGATGGACGAAGTCTATGTTAATTTGCTGACGTCAACGGCACTTCTTATTCCAATGTACGCAGGACTGTCCAAAGGTTCAGCGAGGATGGTATCTACACCAGGAGACCCGGTTCTAGGATGATATCTCTGATCGCGACGACCGCTTTCTTTTACTGCAAGTCCTTCCCGATCGGCAGGCAACATCGGTGGAGGCCAGGAATAATTTGCAGCAAGTACGGAACATTAACATCAGTGAAAGAACAGTTAGAAGGAAACTGTATGAAGTGAATTTACAGTCCAGGAGACCTCCAAAAGGACCACTGCTGATCAGGGAACACCTTGTCTCTCGGATGCAGTTTGCTCAAACCTATCAAATCGGGACTCCCGAGTAATGGAGTACTGTGCTCTTCACGGATGAGAGCAAGTTCTGTTTGAAGGCACCAGATGGGAAGGAGAGAGTATGGGGAAGGCCAGAACAACGTTATGCATCCAGCACTTTTTTTTCAAGGACACCTTATAATGGAGGTCCAGTATTGTTGCTTTACTTGGATTATAAAACGTTCTTAAAGAAATTCTGTTTTAATATTCGTTAAACACAATCTTTTATTTTAAAATAAATTTACAAATTAAATATTTCGCTTGGTTTTTTTTTTTTTTTTTTTTTTTTTTTGCCACTCAGTGTGTATATAACTTATACAGCAGTTGAAAAATGTATTACATCACCTTCACAATTATTTCTTTGATACAAATTTGCTTTAGGCATAATTATGCATTGTTATTTGCTCCTTATGTATTCTTCTCCCTTTGTTTAAGTTCCTGCCATTTATTTATTAACAATGCACTAAGCTTTGGTGCATACTTTTTTCTTTACAATGGAGGAATACAAAATAGATTTAATTTCTAATAAGAGGCTGTATTAACAATATGTATTAACGCCGAGGAAGAAAGTTTCTACGTTTCTTTATTCATTCGCTGGCAGCAATACAGTTTTAAGACTAATCTTGGTATAAAATTTCGAATTTTATGAAAACATATTGAGGGATTTAAATTGAAGAATTTTAAACTGTCTCACAGAACTTTAAACAGACATTAAAATATAACATTAAATGTAATTTTTCTAAAAAATGTCAAAATTAAAATGTTATTACTCGTTTTAATCAAAATAATAATTTCTTGAAAAGTACTGCCCCCCTCCTCTTAGAAAACATTCTGTTTCCACAAAATCGAAATTAAGGTCAGGAACTGCAATGGTTAAGTGGTTTGACAGATGCTTTCTTAGATAGATATTTTAAAGTACATTATATCGCTTTTGTACGCATATTAATCAGGTATCTCTACCCAGGAATTGTAATTTTTTTTCGATCTAAGCGAACATGATGCTTGTGGTCTTTAAAAATTTTGGCACCTGCTGCCTAAAGCTCATTTTATTCACGGTATAAAAACGCCAAATACTGTAGGGGCTTGTTTGCCAAGCGTGAAGATTTATTACTGTTAGGGCAGTAAAATTAATCTCCTAGCGCGGTATGAATCGCCCGAACAGTTAACCTGTAAATTTCTGATAGCAACATACAAAGAAAAATTCTCCGTAGCACAGCAACTATGGCATGACCTGCTATTGTGGAACCCTGACAGCATACAGGAGGCTTTGTCCATCAGCTACACAAAAGGAAAGTAAGGGCGAACTTGTGTACATTTATTTTCCCGTCATTTAATAGACGCTATTGTGGCAAGTGTATCTACCAATATTGCCAAAGAGATTGCAAAATATATTTGATTAATTTAAAATTAATTTTTGGGTTTGAAATGGGTATTAGATTAAGCTGTGATTTTAAAAGTTCTTTCTTTTATTAACATATTAAATTGTTGAATTCATTAGATGAAATTATTAATATTTTGTGCAAATCTGAGAGTATTTGGTGAGAGTTCAAAGAAACACTATTTGAAAGTTTACAAGTTTGTTGGTTGGAATACGAGGGTCGTTTAAAAAGGTTGCTAAAAATATAAGTCAAAATTATTTTTTCGTAACATACTTTATTTCTCAACATAGTCTCCATCATTATCTATACACTTGGTCCAGCTAGTTCTTAATTTTTCTCATCCCTACGGAAAAATAGGATCTGTCAAACTCTGCAAAATAAACATTAACAGCGACGATCACTTCCTCATTTGATGAAAATTTCTTCCCACCAAGCCAACCTTTAAGTTCGGGATGCACTTTGGCAGTTGTGACTGTTGCTGTGTGCCCCGCATTGTACTAGTGAGAGAATGCTTTGTTGTGTGCCAATCTCGGTCGTTTATCAATTTCAATGCACGTTTCAAATGATCAACAATGAAGCACAATAGGCCCCAGTTATGGTTCTACTTTTTCCAAGTAATCTATTAGAATCATCCATGGAAATCCCAAAAACACTGAGCGTCACCCTTCCACCCAACACCTTCTTTGGAGAGTCCCCACCAGCCTTTGATCATTGTTTTGTCTTCGGAGTGCAATGGTAAACCCAACTTTCATTCACAGTCACGAATCGGTGTAAGAAGTCCTGCGAATAAAACAGTGCCAGACAGTTCTTCTGCATACGTTTTTGGTCAACAATCAGCAATCGCGGCATTCAACATACATAAAGCTTTCTATCGTGCAGGATGTTATGTCCGTGTCCAGTTGAGATACCTGCAGTCTCAGCTATCTCGCACACTTTCATTTCATATTGATTTCCTTTTGGTGAAGCTCAACGCGCTACATCCTCAGTGTTTCTTCTACCACGTGTAAACTCATTCATCCAAAAATAAACGGTGCAGACTCCGCATGAACTTCATCCAGCTCTCCATTGATCCAGCCTTTAAATGGAAATGTTCAATAACAGCACAAACTCGGTTATCACAGCAGAAAATAGCTGTTAACAATTAACTGAACTTCACATCTGGCTGAAAATCTGTCTAAACCCGTAACACGAATCATTCCTATCAACAGTTGTGCCGCTTAACAAAAATTCCCGCCATTTCATGGAAATTTACTAGAGAAATCCTTGAATAAAATCCTTAGCTGTGTTTTGTTATTTATTAAACTGAGTTACAAATATTTTAATATTTGCAATTTAATTCGCACTTTATTGAACTACATATTTTCAGCAATTTAAACCATTAAGCATCCCTCAATATACTTGTGTCTTGTTAATAATTTTCTAAAACATGTTTAACAAAGAAGGAAAATATAGATATAAATTTAAATGTACGTTGTGTGCATATGTAAGTAGAAAAATAACTGTTCATGAAGGAAATCGTGCAATTGCAATGGTGGAAGCAGATTAAGACAAGTTTAATAAACAAATGCATTTAGAGTGTCTTAAAGCATAATAAATAGACTTTTCCAAACATGAAAAAGTAAATAGTAAGCTACAGCAGCATGTAGCAGAAATTTGATCACAGGAAGCACCCCACACTGATGGAGGTACGTACACTTTCAGAGACTTGGGGGGGGGGGGCATGTTAAATAAGCTTTCAAGTTAATGCCGTTATTAAAATCTTTTGAAATCGGCCAACCGGTGGACGTGCAGGTGTCCCCCCCCCCCCCTCTCTCTGGTCGGTTATGCAAAAGCTGGGATGGATCTTTCCTTTCCACGAATTTTCTCCTCTTCTATTTTATTCCTTTGATTCGTTACAGAGTCGAAAGTGCTTGTTTTGTGTGCTTTGGATTTCTTCCCTGGGATCTGATATGGAAGCAATACTTCTTACGGGGTTGGAATTTTTTGGAGGGGAGGAACTCCCCCGGTATAGCGGTGTTATATCTGGAAACCATGTTAGAAGCACAGCCTAAATCCGTGTCTCATTGCCCGTAAATTGTGACCACCGGTGTTTCCCCTACCTCCCTTCCTCTGGAGGAGTTCCATTGGGGCGTAGGCACTAACGGCCAGCCCTTAAGCAAGACTAAAAGACCTAAAAGTTCACCTCAGTCACTACCAAACCCAGCCCAGCCATTATGAATACAAATGTCTACCATTTTGATTTCTGGTATTGTGAGTAATAACAAAAAATGATCAAAAAATTTACAGGCATAACTTCTGGCTCTAAAACTTCACTTTACAATATTATCTTAGTTTAATGTAACGTACACGCGGTGCTAGTTTCATTGTTGTCACGTCTAGTTTCACCCCCCAGTAAGAGGTGAGCAAGTTGAGAAATGTTCAATGCACTCACAGCAAAATGGAGGTGACAGGCATCTAATATTATACAGCTCTGAAATTCTGCCCTTCATCTCAACAAACCTTCATCTTAGGCCTATGCAATGTTACAGGAGGCCTAAAGGAAGTTTGTTTTTCTCTACAGCACAACTGTCAAAATGACTTAAAATATTAAAAGAAGGGAGGCAATAGATTTCAATGGAAGGTGTACCCAGTTTGTGTTTTAATGGAAGAAAGCATGAAAAACGAGAACTGTGGCAACGAGAGAAAAGTTCTGCAAACCATTGTTACAGGAGATGAAGTCTATAGTCCTCTACTATGATCCCTTGTCCAAAAGAGAATCAGTGGAGTGGCGTAAACCTGGCGAAGCACCGCCTCTAAAGGCCAAGGTCCCTCAGTCAACCAAGAAGATCATGGCCACAATCTTTTGGGACTATGAAGGAATACTCTACATTGACTTCAAGGAGAGGAACACCACAGTAAATGGGGAGTACTATGCTGGCCTATTGCACAGACTACGTGCATTCATCAAAGCGAAAAGGCGAAGAAAGCTTAGTGGTGGTGTACGTCTCACAACGCGCCTGTGCCCACAGCTCTTGTTGCAAAGGAAGCTGTGAAGAAATGTGGCTTCAAGGAGATCGATCATCCATCACAGCCCAGATCAAGCTCACAGTGACTATTTCCTCTTCTCAAAAATCAAGAGGGACCTTCGAGGAAGGACATTTAAGTGTGACGAAGGAATGATGGATGCTGTTTATGCCCATTTTGCAGACTTCTGACTTTTTTTGCGGGGAGATTGAAATATTAATCCAAAAATGTGAGAAATGCATTGCAATAAAGGGTAACTATATTGACAGGTGTAATATAGTTTTTGTCCTTAGCATACCTAGAAAATGGTTAGGCCGGAAACTTATGCACCTACCCTCGTATCTACTGGTATTTCTAGAACGCGAATCAGAACACGTATTAGCTCATTTGGTTTATATTATGCTTTAAAATTAATAACGGATAAGTGCTTATTCCATTTCCCACTCATATTAAAGCTTCCCCCCAAATAACAGAAAGTCTTAGCATTTTGTATTTCTTGTCCACTGTAGTTTCATTTTCCACCTCTGCCTTACAAGTAGCCATTTTTAAAAGTTATTTGTTTTGGTTTTGTTAACATTTACTACCATACCCCATTTCATGCAATTATTTTCTAGGATGTAAATGCCTTATATTAATTAGGCCTTTTGGTTATTTTGCAAAATCTTTCTCTTCACTCCCCAGATATTAAACTGACACCCCCAGAGACATTGTTTATTAGAAGTTGGTATAGTAAAATTAATTATTGCTTAACTTTTATTATACAGTTTCATATATGGAAAGAATTTAAAGTTAGGTATATGTACATTTTTAAACGTAAATATATTTCGTATTTCTGTAGAAGTGCTCGAAGCTACGCGAAAGGGTGTCTACAGTTTAAATTGTCAGTGTTGGAAGGTTTTTCCTCTTTTACGTTTTCTGTTTAATTACTGTATGTAGGTTAACTGTAGAATTGCAGAGAGAACGAAAAAGAAAACAAAGAAAGAAAATAATAAGATAAAATAAAGTGGTTGCAATAAACGGAGAAGTTAACCCGTGTGTGAAAGTAAAAATTAAAAGGATATAAAGAAAACAGGTAGTAAAGAAAATTACAAAAAGCATTAAGTTCATGGAACTTCAGATAATATGAGAAAAATAAGGGAAATGATGTGTGAAGAATATTATAGAGATAACTAAAAGAAAAATTGCCAATTGTAATAAGAAAGTTTAAAAAATAAACTCAAACTGTATAAAATATGTGTAAAACAATGCGATGCTTAGGATTTGCACGCCCGAAAAAATCCATCGATCCTGGACGTGGTTGAACCCGCGATCTTCGGTGTAGAAGGAAAGTATGGTTACCACTAGACCACCAAGACCGATGAAGATTTTCCTATCTTCCTATTTTTCCATTCTTCCCCTTAGTGCCTTTTAACAAGATTTGAGTACATTTTTATTTTCGCCCCTCCTTCGGGTTACATATTAAAGCTGAACCTTTGTGGATTACTGTGAGCCACTTGCGCTTTCGAATTTTCTTCCGCTCGCATATGCATGTTGCGCAAGTTCTCGATGCCGTCTCGAGACGCGGAGAACTTTATCGCACTGTTCCATGCAGCTTGTGAAATACTCCTCACCAACCACAAGTCTTTGATGTGTGCACCTATCCGCACTGCCAATACAGACCCTGTAGCCTGACTAGAGTTCAACAATTCGAATCCCTATTATAGTTAATTGCACAATGTGGTGCTCTTGTTGAACTGGGGGAGGTTTCTTGACAAAACGTGGAAAGTACACCCATCACTATGTACGAAGCGATGTTCACTTTGACGTCCCAAAGCAACCAAACCATGCACTTCCGGACATAGATCTCCTTTTGAAAAATGTTCAGCTATCCAGAGCACACAACATACTGAGCTTTCAGAATATGTCCTCGCCGCTTGCACGGGATTTTGCGTCTCGGACAAAATCGGCCCCCTTCTCAACTCACTGCCTGCTTGCCTGCCTGTTCTTGAACTTCCTAGTAGTAACCAGTATACATTCGTGATTCGTCGTCGCGTTCGTTTCCTGGGCAATTGCCTCTTTTCAGAATTGCAATTCACGATCTTGTGAATGAATTTGATACCACTGTTTAGTGCAAAACAAGAGCCACGCGTGCAGACGTACAGTTTTAACAGAGAACGAATTAGACGATGATGGCGTAAATCTTGAATATTCGTCTACAAAAGCACCACCGAAAATAGCACAAATTGAGATTCCAGTATCTCCTGCATATACAGCTACAAAATTGTTGAAACTCAAAGCTTACAAGTGTCACGTGTTCATTCTACGACAAGTTATTCCTTAGCAGAGTGCGTAATAGTGAGCGGTTTTTTTCATCAGTGATTGAAGGATTTATCGACTCACAATTTGTGTTCTTTACAGACGAGGCATGGTTCCACAATAATGGTCGTGTCGGAGTGCAGGCGCGGCGGCTGTGACATGTCCAGCTGCCGAGACGCAAAAGCTCTCGCGAGCGGCAAGGACTTCTTCTGGAAGCCCTGTTTTTATGATATTATAGATATTCAAAAGATATTAAGAGCTATGTCTCAAAAATTATAAAAAATATAACAAAATACGAGAACTTTAGCGATTTTTTGCCTGAAAACTATAAGATTAGGTATATCATATTTGACTAAATAATTCGTCTTTATTTGGATGTACTAATTTTATAAATAGTATTACAATTTAAAGGATGTGAGGTCATTATTCTAACTTCCCATCCGATTTCACAAGAAATGGCCTATACAGAACTGTGAGCTGAAAACACGCCTCCGTTTTCATCCAAAATAATTTCTTTTTCATGTCTTTCTTTATATCTTGCCATTACACTTTCTCTGTCTATTATTTCCCTAGGCACACATCAATATAATAAACATTTCTCAAAGTAACAACAAAGTTAAACGCAACAACCCCTTTAGGCGGCGCACAGCTGACTACTCTTCCACACAAACTTCTCCTGACTGCAGCCCTCCAGCAAATTTCTTGGGGCAATTACTTAAATACGCTTTCCTGTCCTAAATTTTCTATTAAGTCCTCCTCTTGTTCCCTGCAGTATTAAGCAAATTATAGTGAATTTTTCTCCAGACTTGCTCTTAATTACCTAAAAGTTGAGAAAAGCAAGAAAGAAAACCGTATTCTTAATCGATTTTGGCTTACTCCTTCGTTTAAAAGAAGGAAATTAAGATTAAAATGGCTTCAGGGCGGACAGCCGTGCTTAGTTTCAGTATTAATTATCTTGAAACTTCGTCAGCACTTTGATAAATTTTAGGTCATATTTCTTTTTCAGTATTTCATAAGTTTACCTTGTACAGAGATGAGATAGCTTTTTATAGCAAAACCTCGCGAATTGGAAATGGGGAATGTCTAAATCAATGAAATTTCGATTATACATGGGACAGGCTATACATGGGTGATAAGAGAATGTAAAAACTTGAAAAGGCGTGTTTATAAACAAGTGTTTTTTTTTTCGTTTAGTTCTTTAATTATTCGTTTTTTCTTACCTAGAGTTCTATAGTGTATGATTCCCGAACAAAAGGCCGTTTACAGACAGGTTTACATGCAGTTTAAGAAGATGCGGAATTTCATTAGGTTTTATGTAGTTACATATTTTAATGCTACATATTATTGTACAAATGAAAGACAGGTGTTGAGATTTACATTTAGGAATGTTGTCCAAAATTTAATTTTACATTTTTTTACATATATGGTATAATATTACATATTTAACATTAACATTATTGCAGAACTATTATAAATTATTCTGTTTATTTTGCGCTTCTATTGAATTATCCGATACCGCACTGAATAAGAATCCTGGGTACTCAACGCTTCTTTTCATTGATTTGGATTATTTACTGGCGCTCTTTAAAATCTCAGTCATCAGCGTCCCATTCAAATCATGGCGTGAAACGACCGACAAATTTTGCTCAGAGGCCTCTTCTTTCAGGCTTGAGGTTCTTTTTCGTGCCTTAAGTGTACGACACGGGACCCTCAGCTTTATTTCCCTTTCGAAGGAAGCCACACTTAGGATTTATACACCCGAAAAAATCCATCGGTCTTGGCCGGTATTGAACCCACGACCTTGGGTTTAGGATGCAAGTATGGTTACCACTACACCACCAGGACCGACTCAACTCTTCTTACTTTGTCATTTAATGGTGAAACTGTAGAATCCCCTGAGAATATTATTGCTAGTACAATCCCTCTGTATAAATACGCAGCCGTGACTACTTGTGATGTATAGCGATCTTTCTCTGCATATAAAAGCATATTGTCAAACAGAAGACTGTGTGCATGACAAGAACATTTGTGCTATATAATTAATTGTGCATCCACTTCCAATGTAACTTAAAAGCTAAATGGGGGGACACTTTCAATACTTGTTCATCATTCCGAAGTTTTATCGTTGATTGTAATGCAATCATGTATTGTAATTTAATATTTGCAGCAGAGGTGAACAGTTTAATATAATCTTAATTTGACAGCTATGACACTCTTATTTTCCAGCAAAAGAAAGTAATTATTTTATATTACATATAATTGCTTCACTACATATTTACCAATTTTAGCTATACATTTAGGTACATGTCTCTCAAATCGATATTGCGTAAAATCAGGACTCTTAATAATCACTGCTAATGAAATGCTACATTATTTCAATTCTGAGGGCAAACAACAAAGCTCAAAAGCAAAAAATGGTTGCTTGTGCTGGGAAAGTTTTAATCGTCTCATTTTTCGATATTGAAGTAATGGTTTACCAGCACTTTATGCCTGAGTTCATTGTAACTAGACAATACTACAGAAATGTCCTGAAAACTCGCAAAAAAAAATCGGAACGAACATCTTCGGTTTCCAGCATGTCTTTGAAGACAAGACGATAGAGTCGTCATTAATAACATATGGCCATGGGTCCCTCGATTTAAGGACCTGCGATTTTTATCTCTGGGGGGCATTAAAGGAAAAAGTTTACAAGATAATTTCACCCCCACTACATGAACTTAAAAATAGCATTCGTGAAGAAATTTCTTCCATTTCTCAGAGGGTAACGATTAATTTCAAAAGTTGATGCCAGAAGTGTGCGGAAAATGAAGGGAGGCAGTTTCATGCACCTTCTTGCTTGATAAATGTACTTTTTAAGTGTTTAAGTGTTGGACAATCATAACTGCGGGACTTTCCGACTCCCGTTCACAACGGTACCAGCTTGAACCACCGCCGGCAGTTACGCGTGGAGGGGTCCAGCGAAGGAAAAGGTACCAATTATAAAA
Source organism: Metallyticus violacea (assembly GCA_030762175.1). NCBI lineage: Eukaryota > Metazoa > Arthropoda > Insecta > Mantodea > Metallyticidae > Metallyticus > Metallyticus violacea. The sequence goes on along the minus strand of CM060831.1, from coordinate 19,347,448 downwards.
CTAAGATTTCCAATAAGTAAATAAATATTATCACTGTTTGAGTTGACTTCAGTGTGTGAATTTATAGCAAAACACACCTTCGAATCCTCAGAATCTGAATAGAAGAGATCTGGACGTCTTCAGAACAAGAAGAGGTGAAAGAAACTGGCAAAAGTGATCCATAAAACACTATAGTTAACAAACATGTTTTTGCTAGAATATGAAAGAAATTCTCCACACTGACATCTCTAACGTCAGCATTCCTAAAAGTGTTTTATTTTGCTGCACCGGTAGATACCACACACTGCTCTCTGCTAAGCGACGTCGACAGAAAGATGAATGGGATCACGTTCCAGGAGATGCCCGTCCGTAATGTGTATCCGATACATTTTCCTTGCGTTGCATCAAGTCTGTCACAAGAGAATATTGTTCTTGATTCGGGAAAACTGCAACTCCTGTAAGGGTTTTATATTACCGGGACAGTTTTCTATTTCGCCTAAATTGATCTGCGTCCCGCTCACATCTGCACGAGCTTTCTGGTGTGCCTATAGACAGCAACAGTCGCTAGGGAACAAACTTTAACTAGACATATCTTGAAAGAAAAATAGAGAGCTGTACAAGTATTGGCCACTAGTGTGGTTCTTGGCATGCAGTGAACGCCTTGTTAGTTGAGAGTTACCGGAATTATTCATATTAATAATACAATAATAAATAATAAACATTATGTATTTAGCAAAACTCATAGGTACAATAACTTATATGGACTGGCTCACCTTATGAGAAATCAATGAGCCCCCGCATACAAAGACCCTAGCCCTGGATTGGACCATAAGTGGCTTAATTCAATCCAATAATTAAAAAAATATGTGAGGAATATTTCCCCATAGTTTTGACAAACCCTTTTATCGCACTCTGTATAAGTATAAATTTCAGCGTTTGAATATAATAATTTGACTCTTTCTGCACAGTGCTAATGATTTCCTATTTCTACACAATATGGACATATAGCCACATTTACACCCTGTCTTAATCCCTGAAATTTCAGCTTCTAATTCATGCATATTAATCAAGACTAGATATTCAAATAATTTACACATTTTCTCACCCTATATTTTTAAACGTTTAGGTTTAAAATTACTAATACTTCTTGGCTTTCAATATCTCCGAAGATACTTCTTTCCAAAGTATTTTACATTATGTCCTTTTAAGCTCTACACATCAATCTTTTCGAAATTTCTATAAAAAGTTATAATGTATATCCCCAATTTACTTCCAACATATTTTCTATTGCGATTAAGCATTTTTTCGGGTTCGTAACTAAGTTTACATGCCAAACAAAGATTCCTGGTAGTTAAAACGAAGGACAAACATTCTTAAAGAATTGAAACTTTAAATGGTGCATATTATTTTGCAGAGTGGTGAAGATGATAGGCAGCTGTGTATCTTCTCCCCTAAAACTGGAAGTAATTAGACAATGAATCTCCTAAAACTACCACCCTCAATATTTCTGAAAAGAAAGCTACTATTACCCATGCGCTGCTTTCACCGAAATTAAATTAAACAAGGGCTCAATAATATAGCCCATACAACAATTCCAATAATTATTAGAAAGTGTATTTATAGCCTTTTTCTGTGACACAGTTATTACATACTGACTAGACATTTTGAGCGTTTTGTTACATAAAATGGAAACACTTGACTGACGAATTTGTAAATAAACTATGAATATTAAAAATAGTTTTCTCATATTTAGCCAACAGTTTCTTAAGACAGGAGAACCTCTTGTTTAAATACTCAGTGGATCTTCAGCTATAAATATTCTGACACACACACAAAAGAGATTTAACTTCTAAGGTACTTACAAAATCATTAGCTAAAAATATTTTGAAATACTCCAAGGTAAAATATGAATGACGACGAACCAAAACAACTTTCCAAAGGAAGAAATCACTTTAGAATCTTTATCGCTCATAATATTGCATTTCCTAGTCATAGTTCCAAAGTCAGAAGGGGAGATATGTCTTCTAGCCGCATTAAAGATAAATCTTCTATGGTATATACACTATGATTCTGTGGGCTGATTAAAGTTGCTTTAATAGTAATTATGAAGCATTTTCTTTTGCTCCAAGTGCTTATACTCAATAAATAATGTAAAATTGTAATCTCGTTATGATATTTTGTGAACATTTTACCACTAGAACGAGCATTTTTAAGAGCTAGGAAATGTTAGAAGGAAATATTTGTCATGCTGCAATTATTACTTTTTCACATCTCTTGCTCTCAATTTTCTGCAAAATAAAGTGTTTCTAGTAAGTTGGGCTGGCTTAAGTGCTGAAAACACTCGCCTGTTACCATAGGAATTTTATATGCTGCAGGTGTTATTTCATTTCCTTGTTTCCAAGGCAACCATATACCCAGCATCTGGGGCTGAAGCAATTTTACTTTGAAATATAAAATCAACACCTTCTAAATGCTAAGTTTATCCTTTCGCAAACATGAACAGCGTAGTTTGTTCGTTCTATATTTTCAAGCGGCTACACGGTTTCATTAGTGAAACGTATAACTCTGAACGAAGGCTCTGTTAAGCTTTGAGGCTCGTTATTAAGTTCGTAAAATTTCGACACCCCAAAGCATGAACTAAGATGTGCCATATTTGTAAGGAAAATTAACTATTTTATAAGCTTTAGTTTGCATTAATCATTTTAAAAGTTTATTTGGATGTTTGATCTTCGAATTTAAAAATATATTGTGCTCAGAATCAAATGAAAATTTTAAAAATTAAAAAAAAAAGTTTAAAGAATGTGTTATTCTCCTGTAATTTGACAGTAATACATAATTCTATTAAAATATTCTGTAGATGACAAGATGTGTAGTGTAAACGAGCTCAACGCGTCATACTGCCAGTTTAAAAATTATGCACGAAATAAAAACAGAAGACTGGAATTAGCATACACGCACGCACGCACGCACGCACACATTTGTTAACGCTCTAATGGCTGAAAAAAATCCCCAAAGAAAACTCGGTATATGCCATTAAAATGAATTAATAAAATTAGTTTCGAAAATCAGCTAAATCCAAATTTAAAAATCGACAATATGTATTTCGTAACTAAACTCGATAATGTATACTATTTAAACAAAACAATAAATATAGTTTCTGAAAACCAGGGAGATTGGGGTCCATTATGAATGAAGGCGTAGCTAAAAACCGAAATTTAGAGTGGAAGTTAAAGCGAAATTTAAAAATCACTCTAGCGGCAGAAATTGTTATTTTTAAAAGAAAAATCCGTACATTCCATTTAAATAAACAAAATAGATTCTGATAATCAGTAAAATTAGATTATTAACAGTGGCGGCTTACCTGAAATCCAAAATTAAAAATCGCTCTAGCCTGACGAATAATTATTTTTTCGCAACGAAACTGGGTATATACTATTTAAATATAATTATAAAAACATTTTCTGACAATTAGGGAAGTCGGACCATTAGTAATACGGTAATATATGAAAAACGAAATTTAAAAAGAGCTTTAGCATTTAATTTTCTCTTAAATGTTTCAAAGTTAAAAGTACAAATTAGCTCAGCATATAAACTGCATTTATATCGATGTATATGTTTTATATTTAACAAAAGCATCGTCGTAAAGAAATCAAATGTGAAATATAAATTTAATATGTGTTTGAGGATTACATTTATATGTAAGAGCGCTCTGTAATAACCTTCAGAAAACGTTTGCGTTACATGTTTTTACTACCAGTAAAGTTAACTCTTTCCAATCTTATGTTGATATCATAATGCTCATCTGCAATAAGAAGAGCTTCTCGTGCTGTTTTCACTGCCACATGAATTACATTTTACAAGCTAGGCCTTTTCTAACACTAAAACCTTCAACCAGTGTCACGCAACACTTTCATGACGACGTTTACAATTAACTCTGATAATAACTGAACATTCACAATTATATTAATTTGATTTACACAGTTACTGTATTCACTGTTTCCACTATGCACACTTCTCAACTTCAGAGGAAAGAAGTTTCCTTTGAGAAAAACTTTTTATTTCTTTGTTTTCAGTGATGATGTAAGACTGGATATATTTATCGCTATTTACAGTTTCTGATCATTATTTACATACCTATTGCCATGAAACTTTCCTTTTCTTGTTCACTCATTGACTTCTTGGCATCTAGAAACAATTATTTTACGTTTTTAATCACACAGTTTTTATAACCTATTTGTAAACAAGCTGGTCACTCAAACAATTGAGAAACGGGAGGCGGTAAACAGAACAGCTAAAAACGTTACCAAGAAACAAGTGGAAAAGGTTCTCCCTTATATTTTGAATTATAAACATAGTTCCTTCAGACTGTTGGGTGGAGGCGTAGCATTTTGCAGCCTCAAGTTAAAATGGCATTTAAATACTTAAATATTACTTTTAAACAATAAACCATATATCAAATTACTCGGTAAGAACCGGGGTTCTTCTATTTTGTTTTAGGTCTCAGAATTAAAAATGTAACTTTTGGCCATTTTACACTTCCTGATTACCTTAAAAACCCTCAAGCTAGAAAGAAGATGCTTCTTAGCAAAATTTATCGGTCACTTCATTTAATTTTCTGAATTAAATGGGACCCATCAACCACAGATGTTTAAGAGTGTCCTTAAGTAAAATAAGCCTAACTAACAACAATTGATTAAAATGTTACCAATAGATACAGCCCATTGTCCATCTTAGTGCGCACTCATCATATTCTCCAGACATTGCACTGTCAAATTGCCATATTCTCCTTTCCTTGAATAATCTCCGAGGATAGAAAATCCCTAACCTTGTTGAACTGGAAACTTCACTGGATGGATATTTTGCGTCCCACTCTAAGGAGATACATCCAATGGAATTCACAGTCTTTCATCACGTTGGCAAACTATTCTCGATGGCGATGGCGACTAAATTTAATATTAACAGTAATATTTTGTTCAAAATATGATGCTTTGAAATGTCTGTCAGAACTACTTTGACCATTTTATAGAAACGCTTACGATCCCAATGTCATAAAATTACATTGTTTCTAAGGACATAACAGTGCTGAAAACACACTAAGTAACCCGATACTATTGTAATTTTCTTCATAGCTACTTAAGTCGCCATTAATGAATAGAAACCAGTGATAATTAGAGCCCGAACTTTGCACAAAATGTCTTTTCTATCTGGGTGCATGCGTCAGATAGAAATAAACATGTTTCCGTACATTTAGGGTCGGTGTGGCCAGTTTTTATTTTGGCTTATGTTGCCTATTTTAAGGTTTAAAACTTTTTCTTTTCTGTTTTGGATCGTTATAAAAAGTTCTGCAATTATTTATTCATTTTAAAAAACACATATATTTTTCAATATATCGAAGAGAAAAAAGTTATAAAAATTATATGGCACGTTCACCTCCCAAAAATTTCTAATGAGAATCTTGTTATGCATTTATTTCTTAGTCTCAGCCCATTCGCTTAAGCTCCTTAAATAGCAAAACCTTCATTAGTGAAAGGAACTCATTGTTACCTCGGGCATATGAATACCATGAATAGAAGGAGGGAAGTAAAGTTTTGAATTGTCTTGGCGAATGACTTTGTATCGATCTGCGTGAAACAATTCTACGAAATTTATGGTGGGGATAACTTCCCAACTGCATAAATGTAACAAAAAATTACAAGCGAGAAAAATGAGAGCGGTATAGCTATGCAAAAAATCGTCCCTTCAATGCATTCAGCTCATTCGCCAGGACTATTCAAAACTACTTTAACTTGTTTTGATCAACATTTCCAGGATGTCCAGAAAGGTAAACTTTTTTTCTATGATTCCTTCCAAAATAGCTTGTTTTAAATATGTTCCAATCACCTCAGTATAAGTAAAACTTTCTTTTTCCACTATGAAAAATGTTCTCTCTGTCAAAGACTGGCTGTGGTAGTTGATATCTTGAAGAAAACATCATTTCGTTGCTTGTTCCAAATAAAATTAACCTTAAATATTTTCATTATATGATAAAGAAATTGTTAAATATCTTAAATACCTATTTTCTTTAATAATGAGCAATATTACTGTCAGTTTTCATTTTTAATAAACACCTATTTTAATTATATTACTGCTAATTAAAGTACCTTTTTGCATGACTATTTTTACCAAAATAAACGCCTGAACTCCGGGCTCTGCTGATAATATTTATTAAATAGCCATATAAAACTTTAAAATAAGTGCAATTCAGTTTTTGGTTCCTTAGCAGTATTTAGTAACTTTTGAAAGCATGAAATTGGTGCGTGTGGGAAAATTGTAGATTATGGAAAAATACATCTAGAGAATTTTAAAAATCTGATGTTAGTATTCAAACCCAGGCCTTGCAATTTTAGACGCACATATTATATATTAAATAATACTAGATAAAGTTATCAAGCCAACGTTAAAACTTTAAAAATACATTATTAAAAAAGCCTATCTCAGCATACTTTACGCTTCACACTCTAGCCTCTTAACTTTCTGAAGATTTAAGTTACGATATTCCGATATAGGCTTTGAATCACTCTATCTGACAACTAAAGCGCTTTCCGATAGTCAAATGTTAGTGTCCGCCTTAAGCCGTGTTTGCAATTTAAGATCATTTATCTTTTGGCTTTGCAACCTTCCGCTGCTAAATCTCAGTCAGTCACTCTGAGTGAAGTGCTGGAGATAAAAACATGCGACTGGAATTCTTATCAAAATTCCTCGAGGCTACACTGCTGGGAGTTGCGGGTGGAAGTGTATCAGGGAGAGGACAATTACAGGGAAGGCATCTGAAGCTATCAAGGGCTTTGTGGTTACCGTGCATGCAAAGGCTGGCAACGGAATCGGGACTAACAGAAGAAACGCCTAATATGAGATAGAGAGAGAGAAACAAGAACACCAATGAAGGTGGAAGAACAGGGTGAGAATCGCACTAGAAATCACACACCACAATCTATAAAATGTATTTTATTTAATGTTTTCCGAATATATATATATAAATTTACAGTAATAATAAAAGTAGATAAGGATAAAACACTATGACAAAGTCACACTTGAAATTGCTATATTTAGAACTCCAGTTCTAAATATAGCAATTTGTTACATTGTTAATAGTGTTATTTCATTTTTATTTTTCATTATATATATATATATTTATATATAAATATATATATTTGTGGTATTGTGTTATTTATTAGACGGCGGTCTAATACAGAGCATTTATTACGTTAATATGGCTCAACTCAGGTATTCCATTCCCCAAAGACTATTTATTTACAATTCATAAGTACGAACAGAATTCGTAATTCAAGAGATTTTTTCAACTTCCAAGTCGAATTTCGATTCACATATAAGTAAATAAATGCTGTGAAACAAGAAGTATGCATTCTTGAAAAAAAGCGTACACAGCCACATTCAGTACTTACAGAAATAACATTAGATAACATTTGGACATGCTCTGGAACGTTTACGCTTAAAAAAAAATCCCTAAGTGTCTTTATTTGCAAACGTGAGGAAATTCCTCTGTTCGTACTGCTACAAAGCAAAGTTAAAACACTATAACATTTCTGTAGTACAAGAACTTAAAACCGGGTGACCCTGCATCCAGGAGTAGATTTTGTAAAGGATTTTGAATACGGTGCATGACGGAGAAATTGGCCCCAATCTAATTTTTTTTACGGACGAATCTTGGTTCCACCAATGTGGATATGCAAATTTACAAACATAAACTGGGGTTCACAAAAATCTAGCTCGCTTCACGAGGAAAGATATTGCTGTGCGCCATAAGAACATGCCTTGTAAAAAAAGAAGAAGAAGAAAGAATTAATAGTAACAGGTATATGCATTTTTCTGTGAATTATCAGTGAGGGAACAAAGGTTTGGACTTTCCAATAGGGCACATAAGACCCATGTCTCTTTGCATTTAATTCATGAAATATTCGACCAGAGACTCGATACTAACAACATATAGCCTCTTCGATTCTTCAATTTAACGCCCTTTGATTTCTATCTCTGGGGGAATTGAAGGAAAAAGTGTACAAGACAAATCCACACACATATTAAATGTACTGAAAAAGAACATTGTTGAAGAAATTTCCTCCATTTCTCAGAGGGAACTGCAGGCGGTAATGGCTAATTTCATAAATCGACGCCAGAAATGTGTGGAAAATGAAGGGAGACAGTTTCAACATGTTTTTGCTTGATAATGATGAATAAATGTACATTTTATATGTTTAAGTAATAATTTACATGACAATGTAGTTGCGGACTTTTTGATTCCCTTTTCCCATGATTCCAGCTTGAACCGACCTACCGGTGTTGGGCATTCGTTTATCTATGTTTCGCGTCACCGCATCTCGGTAGCTATGATGTGATTAAAAATGTACACAATTGCACAACGTGTGTTCTCGTTTGTAAATATTGGCAAACCGGTTTATTTAAAGTATGCCAAACGGCATTACAGACTCAAGTGTGGTGAAAGTACTGTATCCAGAATGTGATTAAAAAGTTGAAGACAACATGACAACATTCAGAAGGTCGCAAACTATCTAAAGAAATCATTGCGAAGACTTTCCCAAGACGCATTCATTCATTTGTGTTCCGCCAGAAGGCAGGTTCCTTACTGCACATTAAGCATCATCATGACAGCATTTTGGGAAGAGATGCTGCGATAGCTTCACTTGCTCTCAGCTATGCTGAAGACATGATGGAATAACGGCGGATTGAGTGGCAGGAGTAACCGGAGTATCCGGAGAAAAATTGCCCCGGCGACGCTTATTCAGTCACAAATCCCGGTCGAAATCCGGCCGCCTCGGTGGGAGGCGAGCAGTCTAACCATTCGGCCACGGCGCGGCGCCGACCTTAAGAAACCAATTCCCCTGCAATCAGGTCGAAACTTCGAGGTTTGCTAACTATTAACGCACTCTTATAGCAAGATAATGCTAGACCTTACACAGCTCACGCAAATATACACCAGATACTGTTTATTTACAGGACCCGACACCTTCCGATTACCATGTCTTTGGATCATTCAAGGAGGCATTAGGAAGCAAGAACTTCCGCACTGACGATGAGATGAAAGGCACGGTGTATAGGTTACACACTCATTCACCAATTTTTTTTTTATCTAGTAGTATCCAGGCATCAGAAAAACGCTGGAACATCTGTATTTAGTTGTAGAGAATATGTTGAAAAATAAAGAAGAGCTTTCAATCTCTATTTTATGAATAAAAAAATAATGTTACTCTTTGACACAGCCTCATATGCATGTGCAACAGAAAATTCTCATGCTGTGTGTGAAAACCGTTGCACTCTAAAATTCGGAGTGTGTAGATTGGGAGCAGGTCCCATTTTGCATATCTGAAGCAGTGCGTATATAGATTGCAAGATGACTGAAGGAGCTGCATAGTATAAGCGAATTCTTCAACAAGCAGAGTAACTTAAAACAAGAATATAAAATAAAAATTATGATCATATTAATTAATGAAATAAAATAAGATATGGCATTACTGTGTCATATTAGGGGAATAACTTGCAACTCGTATAAGTATCACAAAAGAGAAACAACATTTTAAAATGATGATGATGATGATTATTATTATTATTATTATTGATATTAACCACAAAGTTAATGATATATTATTAATTAAATGATATATATGATTACTGATAGACAAAACACTACTGTGTATATTTAATATTTTTAAATTTAATCATACATATGAAATGAGCCTTTGATACCACCTTTACATTCACTAAAACAGAGAAATAACAGTAAGTTTAGAGTTACCTTCGTATTTAAGAAGATGTTCATATGCTTCAATAAAACAAAACATGTTATTATTTAAAAATAATTACAACTTATTAAGCAAATATGCACAATCAACAATAAAAATGGAAAGTTTCATCGATTTTCATTGGCTTTGAAATTTATTTAAATGTTATTGGAATAAAAACATAACGCAAACGTTTTCTAAAGTTTGTTACAGAGCGCTCTTCATAATTTTCACACAGATATTACATTAATATTTCACATTTGCTATCTTCATGACGAAGCTTTTGTTAAATATAAAACATGTGCATCGTTTTAAATACAGCTTATATACTGAATCATCATTTTATTTTAAAACAATATAGAGAAAATTAAACGCAAGAGCGCTTTTTAAATTTCGATTTTTGGCTCTTATTGGTTGCTTTTCCTTAATTTTTAGAAACTATTTTTCTTATTTTATTTAAATGGTATATATCACATTTTGTTTTGAAGAAACACATATTAGAGCCGCTAGATCGATTTTTTAACTTTGGGTTTTACATAAAGCCTCCATCTATTCCATTCCTATTTCAATGATTTTAATTAAATGTTTTTTCTGTTTTATTTCAATGGCATAAACTGAGTTTCTTTATAAAAATGATTTGGGCAGCTACAGCGATTTTTAAATTTGGCTTTAACCCCAAGTTTGTCGGTGAAATTCGATGTATATTTTTTAATAATGCCTGGTAGATAGGATCGATAGATATATAAAGTTTTTTTTTTTCAAAAATCGTTTCATGGGTACAATCGCAATAGCTTCCTTACTTCGGAATTCTCTAAAGTAGGAAAAAGAAATGGGAGAGCCTGCAATCAAAACTAGCGAATTCCATAGGGGAGGGTAAAATAGAGTATTATTTTTCTTGTTTAAATTTATATATTTCAATATTCAGTAGATTATTATTAAAAATCGCAGACGAAACTTTGTGTACATTTTAAATTCTTTCGAGTCAGCTGAATTTTAGGCATCTCTAGCTTCTAAAGCCACCTAGTCAATTTAGCCAATCAGATATAAGACCTCATTACCCAGCATTCCTATTTCCTCTAGCGTGCTCTCAAGTTCATTAATTTAATTAGACTGCTGTCTCAGCACATTTCTGCGAGGAACAGTCATAAAAACATTCGTTCACAGAACAAGAAACATTCCGGTTCCAAGATGCCTTGAAGATAAACTTAACTCTCTCCACGCACTACTAATGTAAATGCAGAACTTAGTGGCTTATGAAGGCGGAGTGTATTGCAAACTTTCACTTATCATAATTGAAAACAATTTCATTATAAACATAACCATATTATAATTTGAAAAAAGGTACTTGTACATTTCTGATCATGGGAGAGCATGCATGTCTCCAATTTAAGGGACAAATAGAACACCATGTAATCAATTTTGATTACCGCGCGACAATCATTACTGCCCTTTCAAAAACAATGTTGAGCAAAAGTACTGAAAATTGCTTATAACTTTAATATATCTTAAAAAAATGTAACACGCTGCATTTATTAGAAGTGTACAACTTAATATTTATGCGCATAACTTATAAATAATATATCCTCAGGATTTCGGGATGTGTCATAAAACACATTATCTCTAAATTGCAGTATAGTAGTTTTACGTTTTTGCACCCAAATCTTTGTTTAGATAGGTTCATTTAATTCTTATTGTCTTGTTCACTTTATTTTTATTTTTAACTTATTATAATCTCATGCTAAGATTGCAAATTAATTTAAATTGGGCTTTGAATCATTACAGAGATTACAAGATTAATGAGCTTTGTTTTACAAGCAGCGTGTCGTTATTGAATTTCTCACTGGGGGGAAAGAAACTATGGAGAATATTCACAAACGCTTGTGTGAGGTCTATGGAACATCTGCAGTCGACAGAAGTACAGTTGGAAGCTGGCCCCAGAGGGTGAGGCATCAGAAGGCGGTTCGGCGGAGCTCCAAGATTTGCTCCGGGCGGGGGTCACACCTGACATGCTGCAGCGTGCTGATGTTCTCATTCGCGAGGATCGGCAATTGGTGCTGAGCTGTCAATCAGCAAAGCAAGTGTGGATTGCATTTATTCGCGCTCTTGATTACTCAAAAGTGTGTGCAAGCTGGGCTGTCTTACGGTGAAACACAAATCTCACAGAAAAAGATTACTTTTGAGTTGTTGCAACGTTTTGAAGCTGAGAGGGAGGTCATCTTGTCCCGGATTGTGACAGGTGAATCTGAGTTCACCAATTTCAGCCCGAAACAAAACGACAATCTATGGAATGGCTTCATCCTCGCTCTCCACAGAAGAAAAAACTCAAAGCAACTGCTTCCGCCTGTAAGGTGATGATCACTGTGTTTTGGGACTGTGAGGGTGTGATTCTCATTGATGTGATGTCAAGAAACAGTTCCATTAATTCAGAAGCACAGGTCAACACATTAACCAACTCAAGAAGCGCTTCCAGCGACTTCGGCGCCATAACAATCCAGGAGGTGTTTTGATTCAATACGATAACGCTCGGCCTCACACAAGTTTAAGGACTTCTGCTCACATCACGAGACAGGGTTGGACGGTGTTACTCCATCCATCTCACAGTCCTGACCTAGTTCCCTCGCACTTCCACGTGTTTGGGCCATTAAATGATGGCACTCGTGGAAGACCTTTTGAAGACAACGAGAAGGCGCGCAGTAAAGAAATGACTTTGTGACCAGAACAAGGATTGGTACCGACAGGACATACACGCCCTTATGTCTCGCTGCAGAAGAACTGGAAGAAGATTACATGGCAAAATAGGGTGTGTAGATAAAACATAGTTTTTCATGTGTGTAATTCTCAATGTGTAGAATGAATAATTGTTGAAGAAAAAATGTGCGAGGCATTATTTCAGGGCGACCGTGGTATTTATTTTTTATTTATTGATTTAATTATGGACGCTCATTAACATCAAGGTTATCAGTGTCCCATTCAACTGAGGGCGTGAAAAGGGCCATAAATTTTGCTCAGAGGCTTCTTCTTTCAGGCTTCAGGTACTTTTACGTACCGTAAATCTACGACACGGAACCCATAAATAAATAAATCAAACATATCAAGATTCATGTTGATATAAACTATTTTTATTGTCTTTATATCAAGAAGTTCATCCTAAAGCTATGACCTTTATTTCCGTTGCATCGTAATTTGATGATGTACACACTCTATTCCTAAGAAGTTTTCTTTAAGAGTTTTCCGTATAAATTTACGCGGGTTAGTCAACCTGAAGCAAATCTAGCTGTAAACAAAGAACATACCAAAGTGTATACCCGGGCCACCAAGTGAAACATTGCTCTTGAAAGAGTCAGTTCACGTAATGTTAGCTATGCTACGGTTGCGACGTTGCAATATCCACTACTAATTAACGGCTAGTATTGTTGAGTTTTCAATTTCGCTTGGTAAAGCGTCCCAACGCAAAGGATTGGACGTTGCGTACGCTATTATCAGATTAGCTATCACTCTGCAAATGACCTCTTTGGGACGATTTCTAACTACTGTTAATCAACCAATTCAATCTATCGCAGTAACTCAATTGCAAACATGCGATGAAAATCAGCTGTACATGCAATAAGAAAAAGCGGCAACAAAGCAGCTTCTATGTTGACGGGCAAATAATGTTAATTTGTAATTGATTCATAAGATGTACTGTGTAGCATTTCTCATTTGTTCATCCATAACATTGCCAACTGAAAAGGTAGCAGTCAAGTGCAAGGTTTCAGCAGCACACAGCAGAACTTCTAGAGAAACACAATGTCCCGACATTTATGATAAAATGTAATACTAGGAGGGTTACCTTTTTAACTTTTTGCATAAACTAGGAAATAAGAAAAAATTTTGGAACAAACTGTTTTATTGCTTTTCAAAATATTCGCCTTTTAGATGGGTATGCTTTTTGCATGCGTTCAAACCAATTCTCGAAACATTTTTTTTTTTCCACTCTGAAGTTGGTATCTCAAAAACATGTTTTTTTTAAGGCAATATCAGGTGAATGGGGCAACGAGACATTAATTCCATGCTTTTCTCCTTCAAGTAATAAATTGTTTGACGAGCTGTTTGAGAGTTGGCATTGTCATGATGAAAAATGATGCGACGTTCGGTTCTTTTTCCTGATTTCGTCGACGACTGATGGCGAACAAATTGTTGTATACCATTCAGCATTAAATATTCTTCGATCTTCTAATGAAATTGTTACGACATGTCCAGTACAACTAAAGAAACAAACGATCATTTTCTTGGAAGTGCATCGTGAACGAACAACTTTTGTGGGATTCGGTTCACTTTGGAACACCCAAACAGTGGATTGTTGCTTAGTTTCTGGTTCATACAAATAAAACCAAGTTTCCTCGTCTGTTACGATTTTGTAGTTCTTCGGTGAAATTTTTGAGCATTTCGTTACACCACATGAATATTTTCTTGAGCTTCGGTCAAAAAATGCGGAATCCACTGGAAACATTTCATTTTCACAGCTAAATTTTCATGCAAAATTGAATGTACTGCAGTCTTCGATATTCTTAAGGACGTCCCTATCTCACTATAAGTCATATGCTGATCTTCTTCAATCAAGTTGCTCACAGATGCTTTTTTTTTTTTTTTTTTTTTTGGAATGACAGCAGATTTTGAATCACTGACGGACGCACAACCACGACTAAATTCTGCAAACCAATTGCAAACAAGGTTTTTTCTGAGCGTGCTTCATTACCAAAAGTTGAACGAATGATTCTATGCATTGTAATTGAGTTAGGCCTATACTAAAATCGTAAAAAATTACGCAACGAAAATCTTCTCGTGAAATTTCCATTTTTTCGCAAAATTGCTTTGTTTAAACGCTCACTGTAAACAAACTACTCCGTCAATTTCTAAGTTACAACTGTTTTTATAATAACAAATGTTAATTGTTGTGGAAATAGTGTGACATATCTCAATAGCGCCATCCAATGGTCTTTTATAAAAAGTTAACTCTTGTATAGCGACATATAAAAGAGGAAATAAAGTCAAACATCACCTGAATATTTAAGAAGCATATGAATGATTTAACATGAGTTATAAGTAACGTATTATAAAAATTCTATGAAGTATAGCCATTCGTGAAAAAGAAATAAAAGGTATTTATACACAGTATATCGTGAGCCCTAATAAAACATTGCATAATTTTGCCTCTTATTAAAAATGTTACCTAGAGGAGAATTTCCTCCTTGCTATGAACGCCAAAGAAACGAAATACCGTACTGCAGTGCGGATAGAATTCTTCCTGTTTGAAATTCGTGGTAGAGAAATTAAATTCCACATCACACATTTTCTGTTTGAGCTCATCAAGACATTAAATTAAATCCCGGCCGCTCGCAAGAGGATGGAAACCTTGCCACTCTATTTGACTACGTCCGTGGGGAAATGTGCTGGCCTTCCAGCAACCAACAGAAAAGCAGTTATCCTTTGTACAAGCTGTAATATAGAAATAAATGCTTAAAGACAAGATTAGCACAGAAATGTGGAATCACAGATAATTATCACCATGAAAAATGATGTGACGAGATAATATATGAATTACAGAATTCCAAGCCGTGATGTAGTATTTAAACTCTTAATGTTTGCCTTTACTTAAATCATAAGATCATTAAGTTCCTGCCTGTTCAGCTTAGAGTAAAAATAAACAAATTTCTACACGTGCATTTAAAGTGATTACAAGGGCTGGACATTAAATTGGTAGATATTTATTTAAAGACCTGAAACTCTTCCAGTATTAGAAATTATGGATAAAGACCAGGGAAAATGGTGGTGGTGTAGGGCAATCAAAATGAGATGGTAAAACATTGAACTACTTAGGGATAAAGGTTAAATAATAGTGGAAGATGGACAGAGCAGGGGAGGAACTTACTAGACAAGGAAAAACTAGCTATTAATATAATAAGAATTTATTTAAAGAAGATTTGTTGATTTGGTTTATTTACGGACGTTCTTTAACATCTCAGGTCATCAGCGTCCCATTCAATTCAAGGCGTGGAACGACCGACAAATTTTGCTCAGAGATCTCTTCTTTCAGGATTGAGGTTCTTTTACACGCCGTAAATGTACGACAAGGGACCCACGGCTCTACTTCCCTTCCGAAGGAATCCGTACTATTTACGCCCGAAAAAATCCATCGACTCTGGGAGGAATTGAATCCGCGATCTTGGGTGAACGAGGCAAATCTAATTACCACTAGACCACCAGGACCGACTAAAAAAAGATGCCAAGTGTGATTGTAGCATACTTGGAGAAAATTTATTCAAGTATGGTTGAATAGGAAATAATGTATGGGGTTGAAGTGTGGGTAACTAAGAAAAGGCGGGAGTGTATTGATTACATCCCATAGATCATGGTTTTTAGCTCCAAATGGGGTGCCTTAGCTGAGTTAGGAAGATTGGCAGGAAGGTAGGACAGTAAAATATATAATCAAATACTGGTGTAAGACAGAAACAAAGGAAGGAGGAGATTAGTTAGGGGTTGTTTACGGACTCGAAAGTTAAGGGAGAAAGAAGTTGCAAATAGTTTAAGAGATTAGAAAAGGGGAACTAGATAGCCAACAGATAATCAATTAATAGAAAAATTATCGAATAAATTGAAATTATCGAAATTGATATCGAAAAGCAGAAAATATGCAGTAATCTAAAAAACATCAGTTGCTTCAAATATTATAGGAGATTTAAAAAGAAATGAGGGTGGGAAAAATATGTAGATATTTGCAATAAAAGAGAAGAGAGAGATTTGCTTCGGGTAGAGCAGGGATAATGGGGTTAACTGGATTAAAACAGACAAAGAAAGAGTGTCCATTATGTAGGAAAATAGATGAGGGTGTACATTCTCTAGTTGAATGTTTAGAAACTCAAGCATGGGCTTGCTGTTCACTTGCTCTTGGCTGGGAAGTACAAAAATTATGAAGCACACATAGCACATTTTAAAAATTTCGTAGCCTCCATTACATACATTATTTATTCTTGTTAATTAATGATGTACACAGCAGGGTAAGGCAAAGCATTTCACTTGAGAAAGTATATGTTTTAATAGTGCAGAGGCACACCAGTCGGCAAGAGGTCTGGCTAAATTGGATAGCCATTGTTTTTATGTAGTAATATTTCATAGTTGTTACTCCGAATTGGTTATTACCATGAGAGTTACCATGGGAACTTATGGAAATGGTAATGCATGCTAGTATTTAAATCTGGCTACAATGGGCGAACCATAGTTGCTACATTGACATTAATCCAAATAAATGTTTTGTTTTAGTACTGAAAGTGAAAGTGTTACCTTGCTGCTTTGTTGCACTTCAGAATTTATTAGAGGAAGGTTTTCCGCTTTTAATGGTGTAGTCAGCGACCCACTTTGAAGGATATTAAACATCATGGGGTTCATAAATTGCATTAGTAAAAATTATTCCAATCAAACAACAGTAATATTTTATTAAAACGTTAGTGAGTTCCTTGCCCCATCGGAAGAATTCATGACTCAGTGAGTCGGAACCAATAGGTTGAGAATTGTGAGCATGGAGTTTGCCATAAATGTGGAAATTTGAAAAATGTAGAACATATTTTGTTTGAATGCTCGGGAACAAGTGAATGGAAACGAGCAACATATGGCAAATTGCTGAAGATAAATAAGAAAATTGCAGCAAAGAAAATGTTTGGTGACCACAGACAAATTAGGAATCTTGGGGGAACATTTGAAAAATACAGGGGAAATACAATCGAAGTCCACTTTTGTTTAAACTTTATATTTTGTTGCCAATGGATTGTCGTTACGTATTACTACATTCTAACACATTCGTACAGGGAAAAAACCATATTTAGTCCATAAAAATCAACATATAAAAATTGTGTACAGGGTAAAAACAATCATCAATGTTGTTTAACTTTTGTTTCTATCACCTGTACCCATCAGTTTGAAATTTGCAAACTTTTTGTGATTTTTGTCCCGGCCAAAATAAAAATTATATCATTATTTGCCTCATTCATGCTATGGTTCATAAGTACAACATATTTGAATTAGTAAACATGACTTTTCCCTACAGAAATCACATTTATGTGAAATGTAATAAATAAATGGGTTTAACAAATAAAAAACTCATGCTGAAATAGCGATTGGATGAACACATCAGAAAATGCCACGTGAAACCATTTCCCTTCAATATCATTGAGTGTTCCCAGGATATTTTTAAATCGTGGTCTTCGTTTCTTAATGTACTTCCATAAAGATATGTCCAATGAAGGTAAGATAAATACGAGAAATTGTAGCTGACGAAACCTCTTCTAGAACTAACCAGTCAAACAACCTACAATGACTCCTTAGAGTCTCATGTTATTGTTGACAAAAGGTGTCGTACACAGCCTGATAGCAGGCTGCCCCTTCCTATTCGAGTAATTCAACTATACGAAGCAAAATATGATGATCAACCTGCCTGAAGAGATTCTGTTCCAAAAATGCTCAGCTCTATTTTCAACGTTACCTGTAATAGAAAACGAATAATTTTATTTGAATGATTATTTCAATAATATTTTATTAATGTTTATATTTTCCTTAGCATTATCTATGTATAATTTAGTACATTGCATAATATAGTTAGAGGACTTTGATTGTTGTTATCTGCAAGCATGTGTACTTTGAAAAATTTATTATTAATTAACATGAACAAATAACACATGACACTAATTTCAAAATAACGGTCTGTTAGAAAACCTTATGAATTATCCTAGAAACTATACATTTAATGTGCTTACTTTTTTATTGTTTTTAAACTTCAAATTACATTTCTGTAAAACAAAAATAAATAAAAAGTAGATTTTAATTTTTTTCCCTTGTACTCTTCATTTTTATAGAGTTAAGAACAAATAGTCATTAAGAAGAGACAACCTGTGAGTTCAATTATGTGCCCTCTGTAATTGGCTGGTTGTGGTTATTGTGTTTATGTGTAGTAATTAAAAGTTAAAATGTACATGGATGTAAGCTAGTTAAAGGCAGCATTTCCACAAAAAGAATGGATTAATTGCTAATTTTGGGTAATTACTGAATTGTATGAACTGCTTTAGTTTTTTTTATTATAGTATTTCTTAGTTTAGCAGACGGTGCTGTGCCAAAGTCCTCTGAATATACCAGCAGAAAGCTACTGATGAATGGAGGACTGCGGTTTAACAAACACTGTTAAATATAATTAGTTGAATGGTGAAAACTGGTCTGGAACACAACCTGGGTGATAACAAGGACATATTGTAATGTTTGTTAACTTAGTGCTATAGATATAGATATAAATAAAACAATTGCTAGCCTCCTGTTTTGTTGCATTCAAAATTTATTAATTGGCAGTTTTGCTATAATTAATGGTGCAATTCTACCTTGTGGTACTTTTAGCAATCTGATTTTGAAATTAAAATGTATAATATTAAAAATTGTCTTCGGGTATTTCTCTCAAAAGCTGAAGTACCCTCCAAGGCACAATCTCTACGGTCCCTTCCTAGTTCACTTCCTCCTAAACATCTTTCCTTTCGGAAATTTCCTGTGGATTATCAGTAAGAGATATTTCCGCACAATTAATTATCTTTCAAAATTGTTTGACATTGCATTTTTTCAGATGCGGGGGCCATAAATTCTTATAGATCACACAGTAAAATGGAGAGAAAATATAAAATGAAAATATATTAAAGAACATAATTTCTAGTTTATATGTTCATGGCTTCTAAAAGAAAAAATTGTAAATAAAAACCAATTCGTTTCATAAAAGCATCATGCAATAATTGTCAGTTGGAAAAGTTTCATGAAACAACATGTGCTGACGTGGTTTATGGCGTTTGTAATCAACGGAGAAGTTAATTGGAGAATTCCGCTCACAGACAATTTGCCCTGCTTAATGTAATTTCAGAAAGACAGCGGGAAATCGCAGCGGAATGGAGGAAACAAAAAACAAACAAAAAAAGAGGGGGATCGAATGTGAGAGAACGCAGGCACCATTTATGGCGGAAACTTCGTAATTGAAACGCATTGGCAAACTTTGGCAATAGAAGTCAATTCGTGTGAATGCGGCGCATAATTGGGAAGATTTAGATTTGTACACATGAACAGCTCTACCCGATCTATTTTAGAGCTTTAATGAAAACAGATCACAACAAGAGAGCAGTTATAAAAACTACCTTGCTGCATGAGAATCCTGCCCATTTCCCCATTCGTTATCTCAGCCTGGGCGGCAAAATTACCCTATCTTAAAACAAATTACGACGCGACGGTTTTAAAACATGTTAGTCAACGAATTTCCAAGTTTTAATACCCATTTTGCAGTAACAGTTCTCTGATTTTCGAGCACAATGATTGCCATGTGATCACTTGTGGAGCAGGTAGTATTTCATTCCCACACTCCTTGGCCTTTGGCGGGTGGTAAACCCAAAAGGAGGTTGTTTGTGGATTTAAATGACATATTCATGTTTCATCACCCGCAACAATATCTGAAACACGGCGATGCTTTCCACAATTAAATCTTGCAGCATTTCTTGGCATCATTCCACCCTGTGCAGCTTCTCTGCTTCAGACAAATTATGGGGCACCGATCTTGAAGAATTTTTTTTTTAACATAAAGGTGCTCATGAAGAATGGTTGAAACGCTCAGTGAACTAATCGCTAATGCCAGCTCATGTCGTTGTACGTTACTCTTGGATCTTCCCTGATCATTGTTTCCACAGAGGTGATGTTCTTCTCAGTCACTACTGTTGTTGGTCTGCCACCCTTCTCTTTAATCTTTTAGGAGTTTGCTGCACCCCCTTTAATTCTCCAAACCAGCAGAACACAATAGCACATGAAGGAAAACGCCCCCCCCCCCTCCTTAAATGCTCAAGTGACTGCGTTTCATTTAAGCCACAATCTAACAAGATCGAAAATGCTCTCTTCATTGCATTTACAAGAACGTTCACACTTTCCGGAATTAAAATATAAAATGCAGAAAAATGAATAACAGATCTCTGCCTGCTGCCATGGCAACATCAATGACTCAACAATTTCAACTCAACAAAAATGTTTCCCTAGGGGAAGCCAATGTTCCGTGCCTTGTGACCGTAGTACAAGCTCTCTGACGCCTTATTCTTTTCGCGCCAATAGCAATGGGATTGAGATTATTTTTGAGAAAAATGTCTTGTTATTACAGAGAATACTCTCACTTTTCAATAATATACATGCATTTAGGAGTTTAGTGTTTTGAAACAAAAAACTCTGGAGTTTTGTAGCGCTTTCATTTACCGGCATACTGTTTCCAGTTTGTGCAGAAGCATTTCTTCAGAAAATGAGTTCGCGTGACTAGGTTAAGATACGATCGCGTGGACTTGACATAGTTCCCGTTTCTGCAGTGTATCAACTCTGCGTCCAATTAAACTACACAATAGCCGTGACAGAACAACAAGTAGCATGCTACATTCATTTCTTAATGTGTTCGTGAAAGGTTCTCACAGTAAAGAATACATTATCACGTGTGCCAAGCACATTTACTGTAGGGGCTACAAAATGCTGTTTACACAAATTGAGGTAATACTACTAATAATAAATACAGACTTTGTACCTAGGTGACTTATAATCAATACAAACAAGTAATTTTTTACTTTGGTTATTCTCTAATTCATAATTGTTTGTACAGTTACAGTAGAACAAGAACTGGTTTTCAAATGAGATGGAGTACTGGACCCTATTCCATAAATTGTCACAAGTAATGTCACGAGAGGGTCTGAGATTACCGATAAATTTATCTGGAAAGCTCAGACCCCCAAGTGACATTTATTAGGACTATTTCACCAATAAAATAAGAATTTAAATATAATTCTTTTAAACTTTGCTTACAAAATTGTAATAATTGTATATTTGTACTTAATATTTCCAATCAATATTGCGAAAGAATGCGGATTGTAAATAATGCAATTAGAGAAGAGCAAAATACGGGGTTAGGGCTGGTTCATGAATAGAATAAGAATAAAATTAATGTATATTGGAAATTCACTTACAAAATATTAACACTTGTATAAAATGTTATATTTATATTCTGTTCAAAAACTGTGAGAATGAAATGAACAAAAGTCGACTATTAGAATCGCTGCCGTTCGATTTTCTAATATCAACCGAGAAAAGAAAAATAACATACAATGTATTTGTATTCTGTGGTTTGGAATTCCTAATGATAAGACCAACTTGCACATTTGACTCATCACCAAAATGCTTTGAAGAACCCTCCATTTTGCGTTACGATTGTGGATTGTCCACGCTTTTGTTGCTATCAACAGCTCCCCATCGCCTCTAGCAAAAGTGGTCAGTAATGCAGGAATTATATAGTGGAGGTATAAAGTAGGCTGCAATGACCACAAGACAAATTGCACTACGCGTGATAAAACGGATTTGATATTTTTTTTCAATAATTTCACTCGGTAATCCGGCTGTGATTGGCTAAAATTTAAACTTTTGTTTCGTTTCATTAGTTGATTTAAGATGACGTCACATGAGTGAAACAGCCTAATACATTATGAGACATTTTTGGAAAATTATGCCAATACTAATTGTTGTGCCTTATTTATTATGCAACATGGAATCTGTCAATTTACTCCCCATCAACATCAATGCACTGTTGCCTTTTCTCTGATAGTTTCATTACGGCTTCTGGAAACAATTGTTTGGGAGGACTATGCCACCATACGTGGACAGCTGCCTGAATGCCCTCGTTGTTGCTGAATTTTATTATCTTCCAGCGAGTCTTCGTATTGTCAAATGAAGCACAATTAGACGGAGCGAGATCCGGTTAATGTGTAGGGTGTGGCACAACAATGAACACCGATGATGCCAACCTTGAGGACGTAGTGTTATTTGTATGGAGCCACGCATGTTGGAGGAGCTCTCCTTCCCCTTTCGCTGTAGCTGCACCCTGTTCATTAGCAGTATGCCTGAAGTGTCCCAAAAATGGTCATTATCTGCTTGCCCGCAGATGAAACAGCATGGAATTTTTTTAGGCCGGGGACTCCCTCAATGTATCTGTTACACTTTCTTTATAGATGTGCGGAAGTGATACCATGACACTGGTGTATTTCTCCAAATGAATCCGGATTTTCATTATGCAGGATTGCACGGCAGACATTTGTCTGACATTCCAGTTCATCAAGGTTATGCACCTATCAGCCGTAATCAATTCAGACACATCCTCAATGTTCCTGGGCGACTGTGATGTTGACGAACGACCAGTACTCACATTCTTGTATGCAGATTCCCTGCCGCTGGCAAATTCATTGACCCAGGTGTAAGCGATCTTCTGTATAGAATGTTCTTGACACATACCGCAGTTTTGACGCCTTCCTTCCACGAATTCAAGCAGCCCATTTTTGCCCGTGACAATTGCCTTCCATGCTGACTATCTCTTTCTCTACTTGATAACAGCACTGTGCTTTCTCTACACACTCTACTAATATCCATCATCTAGCGTCCGCATGTCGTACTTGTATCAGTTCATCGCTCTAAGAATGGACGTACCCATCGATTGCGCTGTATTCGTAAATCATTTCCCCATCTCGAAGTTGTAGTGTTAGTTATTAATAAAATTCTGTTCCACAAATGTCCCTTTTACACCTATACTTTACAACTTAAAAGAAAATATGTGGTGTTTAGCTATTTTATAGTATTAATATTAGTTATACTCATGTACTTTATATATAGTTATACTCATGTACTTTATATATATATATATATATATATATATATATACTTCTCTACAACTGTAGGAATATATTCATTTAATACATTTTAATAATTTAGGGAATCAGTTAACCTATATATGTGATCTAGTTTAAGCAGAGGTAATGATAATAGTAAAAATACACATGTGTATAAATAAAGTACGCTTGAATCGCTTTGTCAAAATCATGCAAAATGAGATATCCGTGGAAATTTGTCTTTTTAGATAGCTCCATTGTTCTATTCAGAAGGATATTCATTCCAGTGGATGGAGAGCATAAAAACTAAAGTCAAGTTCTTGAAGCTGTGTACAAAAAGAATTCAGCCCAGGACTGAAGAACTTCTTCCTTTTGACTTTTATGCACTGATAATAATGCTATACATTTTACTTAATGGGCCTTCTGTTTGAACCTTCATGGGAAAATTCTGTAGAAAATATGTTGGCTAATCTGTAA
Source organism: Metallyticus violacea (assembly GCA_030762175.1). NCBI lineage: Eukaryota > Metazoa > Arthropoda > Insecta > Mantodea > Metallyticidae > Metallyticus > Metallyticus violacea. The sequence goes on along the minus strand of CM060831.1, from coordinate 19,323,483 downwards.
AACATTATTAAAGGGAAACGTCTTATATTATTTATTCTAGCAAATAAATTCATTAACAAGATATTATCATTTTATTTTTACACCATTCAAGCAGTATGGAAGTATTCATTACATTAGATTAAGAATATAGAGAAGTGACGAAACGAAAAGTAATTCTTTCTGGCAGTGTAGGGCAGAATAAGAATCATATTCTAGCAAGGGTTCTTCTATTTTTAACAGACACTGATAGTTTTAAAAAAATAAGAATCAATTCGGGAACTTTTTGATAGCACCTCTCGTAGTTATGCACATAAAAACTCGCTCTTAAATGCTATATTCAAGAATAACGAAGAACCACGCAATTTACACATTTTAAATACAGTTAAATCATCGAGTAGCCACTCGCTGACAAAGCCCTCTTCAAAATAACTACATGCTACCACCTGTACATGAATTTTACCGTCTTTATAACTAGGTTCTCCTGGTACGCATTCGCGCTCTGCCGATGTATAACTGAAATAACTTCACTGTAGAATCGTTTGGGCTACTAGGAAAATTCTTCGCAACTTCGACCTAGCACTCAAAAATGAGATTTGACGAAATTTTTATTTATTTAGGTGGGCCGAGAGTAAAAATTATGCGAAAAGAAGACAATATTTACAAATATGTACTAAAATCTTTCCACTAAAACTTACATTTGGTTGAGATATGCGTGCTTAATAAAAGAGTAGATTTTATTTACCACTAAGCCTTAATAAAGATATACTGTATTATTGCGGAGATAGGCTTCAGGGTTATTAAAATTTCTATAATTATAGATCACACAAAGCCCATTAGACCTGGACATAAAGCTAAAAATCCATGATAAATCGTCAACATACAAATATATGAGCATGTTCTATAAACTATAAAGTTTAGTTTTATGCATAAAACCTAAACTTAATTTTTTTACTTAAATCAACATTTCTATTTCCACCTCTGATACTTTACTAAGCTGCAACACAATCCAAAACGATAAACCAGTCAATTGAAAGAGAGTAAACAATTGCATACGATGTGCATACAACTATAAAAAAGTTTGAACTGTGCTTTCTCTGGGATGATTGCAACGAAATGCTTCGGCAACAGCCTCTAGCAATAGATGTTTGCAAACTCTAACATCCTATAAAAATATACTAATTAAGATAGGTTGTCTGTCTTTTATTTTAAATATTTTTGCAGAGTTATTTTAACATGCGCATAATCAACGGTATTGAAAAAATGGACTATTTATCACGAAAGAAGGAACTGCAATAGCTACCTATGGGGGAATAATTGTACACAATTTACTTTAAAGTGCTGTGTGAAAAGTTGAACATAATAGCAGCAGAACCAAAATTACCAAAATACCAGAGTGGGTTTAGATCAGCCAGATCTTGCATGGACGATGTGTTTGCTGTGAAATCGTTGATTAACAGACGCACACTGTTTTTATAGACTTTGCAAAGGCACTTGGACATAGAAGAAAGATTTACACTTTAGTCATTTATAGAGAGAAACGATTTTCCATAATGCTTCAAATTTTCAACTAAAAGGAATAAGATGAGAGAGATGCTGGGCGATCCGGATTTACGGGCGTGGGCACAGATGGAGTCGCTAACATTTTTAATGGAAATTCAGATGGTAAAATGCGGCTTGCTTACAATCAAAAAATCAACAATGGCCATGATATAGATTAACAAGTGTTTTCAAAAACTGTATTGCTGGTTCAGATCTTTTTACAAAAGATAAAGCATAAAGGCAGTTGGCCCTAGTCATCAGTCATCTCCAGAGCCTGGAAGTTCTGGCATTTATTAAAGGTGAAAACGCAGAGTAATATCACTCAATATTAACGAAAATAGGTATTTAAGATACTAAATACATTCTTTATTACAGAAGTAAAGTACTTAAACTTACCTTTCTTGGTTACAAGCAACAACAAGATGTTTTTTCAGGTATCAACTGTAGAGTGAGCAGTTTCCATCAAAAGTCAACGTTCTACTTCCACTGAAGTGATTGGAGCATATTTAAAATAAACTATTTCGGAAGAACTCATACCAGTTACACCAGAATATTCACCTTTCAGAACATCTTGGAAATGTTAATCAAGACAAAGTAAAGTATTTATGAGTCCTGGCGAATGAGCAAAAGATACTCAGTAGTTTCTGGTCAGTTCATTTTCTGTTTATACGTTTATAGGGGAATAATCAGGTTAGTATATCTCTTACTTCCGTCCTGAACACATTGTAGGGACGGTTTATTGCACTGCTGTAACACTATCATCTTTCTCATTTGTAATTGTTTGTTACTTTAATGCGCCTAAGAAGTTAACCCCACCACACATTTTACTGAATTGTCTCGCGCAGATGGATACAAATCATTCGTCAGGACTATTCAAAATTACAGTACATCCCTCATCCTCTCTATTTCTTGGTATTTGTATGCCCGAGGTGTTAGATCTTAAAATAGGCAACAGAAACCAAAATAGATGGGGGAATGCAAAAGTACAATTAAAAGTGGTCCTGCAGATCCTAAATGAACGGAAACATGTTCATTTCTGTTTTATTCTTAAATATAGAAATGACATTTTGCCTAACTTCCGAACTCATCATTTCCTACACGAATCATCACTAGGACCATCTTCGATGCTCTCTTTTCCTACGAAACTGTTAAGTTCGTTTCTTCACGGTACAAAATAAAGAATCTTATCTAGAAATGCCACCCAATTGCTGTGTGTTGTCATTTGGAGAAAACTCTGCTTTGATGAAGAATTTATCGAAAGAGATACTAACATTTAGCTTTAATAAAATTCAGACAAATTTGGTAACCAAAGTCCTATAGAAATGACACGATCTTCGAAGAAGAAAACAGTTGGAGGTGTGGTAGGTGACACATTGTGCTGAAAATTCCCCGTCGTCCATGTACGATTTCCAGGTAAGGTGCGGGATCCACTTTGGTGGACCAATAATGCAACACCGCGACAGAGCACAGCATAATCCAATTATTTCATCATGAAGAGGTATCTCATGCACAGTGCGGAAATTCTCTCTGCGGGAAAGCATACCTCATCCGAGAACCAGGTGTAGTCCAGTGTATTGGAAAACTACTGGAGCCAATAACAGCAAAAGAGTGACTTTTGTTCATCGGGAGATTTCAATCCTCACAAAGCGGTAATAGAATATGAATGCAGCTTTGCTTTCTTTGCAGCCTTTTGACAGATGATTGTGGAAACCATTTCTTGCGAAGGCTTCTGTGGAGAAACCCGCAGTCTGTTTCTTACCTCTGGCATATCCATAACTTCTTTTTCGTAATCATGGAACCATATTCCCTTAGTTTCCAATTTTTTACCATATAATTTTAAAATAAAATGTTGTCGGTTATTTCTGAACCCCAAACTGCGAAAATATATTCTTTGGCACTCCATTATCGATGGGGACATGTGATTTCGAGTACTACCAGGCTCTAAGACCAGGGGTCGTAACACAGAGGTCTGTGCCACCCAGTGGTTTTTTGCATTGGGACGATACCTTGTTTCCTAAAACGACCCGCCTTTCGGCTGCAGGCGATTGCGTCGCCCAAGCGCACCGAGTGAACTGCAGCCACAAAAGCCGAGCGCACCCAGCTACCAGAGTTTGACTGGCTGATAGGTCGTACTAGCTTAGACCTACTCCTTTATAGGGGTGAGTGACTCCAGCATTAAGGAAGCCACCACCGCCTAACAAAAACGGAGATTCCGGCACACGCTTGCGCACCGGCCCCCAGGGTACACTCCTTAGGCACTCCCCTGGGACACTCCGCTCTTGCGAGTACTCAATTACCCGTGAGTTCCGGAAACCACTGCCACGCCGAGTCCAACCCAATCCGGACAACTCCCTTTCGGGAGGGGCTCGTCTCAAGTCCGGCCCAGCTTCCTCTAGTAACGTCAGAGGTACCACGGGCACTCAGGGTCCGCAGAGCCCGCACCTGGAGCATCTGTAGAGCAACGACCGAAGCCGCGCCCCCCCTTACGGATAAATAGGCGTTGTTCCACTGTGTATTGGTGCATAATGTACTGTACGTATTGTAATGCTTATAAAGCGATTGTTGACAGCCCCCTTAGAGCAGTACAGTTAGATGCGTCACACTACTACCGAGGATATCGAACGTGCAACCGCCCTTCACGGGCTAGAAAGTAGAGCTGCCACTCGTATACTTCCTTAATAAGCTTTTCATACACCAATATATGTCTGTGTCAAATTCCATTTAATTAATTACATTAATTTGAAAGTTATAAGGAAAAGCCAGGAGCTAAGAGCAAGTAAAACGCTCAATATTAATAAAGTTTCATAATGAGGAGTTTCAAAAAAGGTTCGGATGTTGAGAGGTAGTATGATATGTGAAAATAATGTTCCTATGTGACACAAAACAGAGATAAATATTCTTATTTTTATCCCAGGATTTATGAACGTAATCGCTTTATTTTGTAAAAACCACTACAAATAAAGCTTACATCTCTGCTGAAGGGTTTAAACCAATATCACTGGGCATAAACAACGATACGTATTATTGGTTTTTATGATTATTTTATATATACCTTAATAAAGAGCATTCTCCATTCGAAGGAAAAAAGGAATACACTGGTTGTTGCATTTCCCTCCAAATGATTTCCAGAAGGGGGGGGGAATAGATGAGATGTAACGGCCACGCATTTACATGTGGTTTTTCAAACGGTAAATCCCTTAGCGGCCTAGCAGCTCGTTTTCGTAATTCTTTTGTTTTATTTCTTTTTGTTTTTTCTGTGACCAATGGACTTTGCTCATGATGATGTTTACTTTAGCAGGAAACATATCATATGGTTTATACTCCAAAGAAAACAAAAGAAAAACGGGTATACGGTCTACATTGTTTGCGACGCAATTCATTACTAGAGCTTTATCAGCTAGTAAAGTAACAAGCGGTTTTAGCAAGTGATTAAGTAACATAATAAAGGAAATTTTAATTAAATACAACAGCCTCAGTAATGATGTGATCTAATTGTTTTTGCTTTCCAAAGAAGCAATACAGTCAGCAAACATGTAACGCAGACCTTGCCTAAATAGCGAGTATTACTCTGTTTTTTGCTCTAGACTGAATTTTGCAAATGACGAGCAAAGTATTCTTGCATTATTTATTACAGTGCGGCTAAGTAGGTCAGCGTTTTGCTTGTCTCAAGCATAGGGGGCCATGTTTTTGCCAAGTATTGACACCATCATACAATTTTTTTACATTTAATTTATTGCCGCCTTGAGACCACATTGGTCTTCTTGCGACATCTAAAAATAGAACACGCTGGCATATTGATCACATTTAAAACTATATTGTACACTAATACAAAGAATAACTAAACTTCAGTACGGTGAAAACACGCAACAATGAACCACTCATACCACGTGAGCTCACAACAAAGACAATCAAATCCAAAGCGAGAAACAGACTGTTTTTAGATGTTCTAATAACTGTTCTTGATTCTCATGTACTATTTCTCAACAAGGAAAGTTTCTGAAACTCGTATATAAAATAAAATTGTTGACTTTATGAGGCCGTTTCTTCTTATTAATCCATAGGTTGATACCTGAGATGAAACTAATTCCAACAAATGATTTGTCTCCCTGCTATATTTTTGTTCATTCCCAAAATATCTCGCGGCACCCCTGCACGATCTCGCGACAATCCCGGCCAGGGTCGATGAATTTTTTCGGGCTAAAAATCCTAAGAATGGCTTCCTTCGGGAGGGAAGTAAAGCCATGGATCCCGTGTCATAGATTTACGGCATGTAAAAGAACCTCAAGCCTGAAAGAAGAGATCTCTGAGCAAAATGTGTCGTCCGTTTCAAGTTTTGGGTTGAATGGGACGCTGATGATCTGAGATGTTAAAGAGCGTCCGTAAATAAAACAAACAAGTAACGATCTCGCTGCACCCTAAGATGCCACGGTACACCTGCAGGGAATCCCTCGTCTATATTATGTGAGAAGTTCGTATAGAGAAGTTACACAATGTATATCTAGTAAATTTTTACTTTTTTGTTAGTTTATTTAGAACTTTTGGCCTATTTAAGCAGTCGGCATTATTTTCTGACTATTTAATTGTATAGTTCTTAAATTTTTATTGTCCCTATTTTATATATTATTATTAGTGCTTACAAATCCGTGTCCTAGTTCTCACTAACGCAACGCCATCGCGTCTGGTTTATGACATAGCTATTCAATGTCTACAAAATAACTTCGTTACCAAACTTGAATATGTAGGCAACAGAACGTTAATTAGAAACCTTCGCCAGCCTTTGATGTTGGTCAACATCAGTCATGTCGCCAGTGTTTCCAACACCCACAGTATCATTAATCTACTAATGACAAGCTATGGAAAGCCTATCATAGCAAACAAATCAAATAATTGTATTATATGTGTGTCTCTCCTACCGGTCAATAGGCAACGCGGATTAGTTTGTTAAGCACGTGTTCAGCAGAAGTACTTTAGTGGGATGTGGCGCTAAGCATTATGTGTGTTATTTGTGTACAGTTTGTCATTTAATAAACAAATAAATAAAATGTATATTATTGCAAAAGTATAAACATTGAGATAGAATATTATCAAAAGCAAAACAGAATCTTCATCCCGCTACGCAGACTGGAATTCATAGTGAGTATTTTTTTCGTAGTAAATAGTAATTAGCAGTTTATATGGTAGTCATTATAATTGTAGATGCTCTTAGTAGCTGTGCTGTGCTATGAAAATGTTTGAATCATTTAGAAAAGAATTTGAGATACTCATCGCAGTTCATTCTCCCGAATATTGTAAACTGCCTCCCAGATATTTTGTTTCCGTCCCTCTAAAATTGTTCTACGTTTTCTCGGATGAAGTTTGGAGCGGCCCCTTAACGGTAGTAATTGTGGGATTTGTATCGTCTAGATAAATTCATGTTTACTCCAGAGAAAATACCCATTGCCACTTTTCACTTGCCAGGTGGTGTCTTTTCTAGTATTGTTGAAGCGTTCTCTGATGTGCTACTCTCTCAAGACACGTGCTTTATGCCGCCATTCTAGATTATGAGACAAAATGTGCCTTTAGATGTTCCAATTCGGTTGGCAACCATCTTTGTGTTGATGAATTTTCTTGTGTCATTACAGCCCTTACCTTGACCACTACTCCTTTTGTTCGTGTTGGTTGCAATCTTTTTCTCGTTAATTTTTATGCACATTGTGCTTCAGGTGGGTGCTATATTTTTTGAAGCCGTTGTTCACTAACTCTTGCACCCACTGTACCAGCTGTGTCTCCAGACACACGCTGGCTCGTTTGCAAGTGTTTAAAATCACGGAGGAGAAAACCATTCAAGGCCATCGAGCGTAAGCCTGTATAAGCAGACGAAGGAGCGAAAAAAAAAAAAAAAAATGCCAGAAGACTTGTTAGCAGTTCGTGTTGTTCAGGTAAATTCGGTTGACATCATAGCAAAATGGAATTGGTCAGCGAGACTTTGGTAAATCACCCTCAAAAAGATGTAAACGAGCGATTATTCACAGAATTAAGCATTTGGCTAACGAAAATTGCTACATCACTGTAGAAATATGATGAAAGTGTGGCAACACTAACATTATACCGTGCAATCAGTGATATATTTTCCCCCACGCGCGGGTTTTTTTTTTTTTTTTTTCTGTGAGGAGCCCCCACTCGTTAACCGCGCCGTGGAGGGAGTAGGAAGCCTGCATGCTTACTTGATGACTGTTACAGTCGTAGTGCAGCTGTTCCCGGGTGTATGTTGTGTTGCTCTTTCTTAATTCGACAGCATACATAAAGTGCATCATGCTTTGTATGTTTACAAAGACACAGTCTTTATGTACGATTCATATGTGTTAACTCATTTGTTAAAGAATCACAGAACCATGGTTTTATTATCATACAGTGATTCTGTTACTCAAGTAAATACCATACTATCCTTTTTCATAAAATCAATCGACAGAGAGCGTCATCATACATTATTTCAACAGTACTCTCCCACTGTTCGCACTGCGAATAATTCCATGAGAACAATTTACAATTGTATTACTCAAGACAGAGTTACTAAGAATTTGTGGCCTCCTCGGCGCCCCGATTTAACAGTTGCGATTAATATCTATGGGGTATATTAAAAATGCCGTGCACAAGACGAACCCACAACCATAAAAGAACTCAAAGATAAAATTGTAACAAATTTTTCCAGATTTCTCAAAATGAACTACAGCGAGTGATGAATAATTTCTTAAAGAGATGCCAAAAATGTGTGGGGAAATAAGACGGGCAGTTTCAACAGCTCATTTTATGATTTGGTAAGTAATGAGCCTCTTAAATGGGTTTGTGTATTGTTATATGGTTAATTTGTTTTATTGTTTTATCTTCCCGCTAATCACCAAGACCCATCCGCTAACGAGCGGTGCGCTCGTCCATGACTAAAACACTCCTGGGAAAACAAAACTGATCGCACGATATTTCTTCAACACACAAAGCTGTGCAAAATGAGTCACGCTCTCCTTAAAACCAAGAACAGAAGATAAAGAGAGAGCAGTGTGGGTTGTGAATCTATTGCAGCATATTTAGAGACTGGACAGTGTAGATAAAAGACATGTTCCAAACGGATGATTAAAATGAACATAGAAGTATCGGAGCGGTAAATTTAAAATCTTTAGAAAGTATTTTTTTTTAATTAAGATATATTTTTGGAAAAGCTGAGAATATTCATGAAAGGACTTCTAAAAGCGCAAATACCACACTAACGAGGCCCCAAAATCAAAGCGTTCCGGTAGTCAAAGAAAACTGTACAAAACCAATATGAAATGAGCAGAGTGGGCGATTAAACTTTCTCTGCGCCGAGAGATGGAAGAATTTAAATTAGGGGAAAAAAAAAATCAAAGGGAAGCTACATAAGAATGCAGCAGTATATCCCAAATGAAAGTAGGAATTAACGATTTGTTACTAGACGATGTATTTAAAGCTATTCGTATGCTTCGAAAGTTACATTGAAGTCGTTTGAAATCCATTTTATATTTGGGTTTATAAAACAGTGTCTGTCGAAATCTGTATTTTAGCATAAGAAGTGATGTTTCCGTTATTTACTGAAGTTTAGCATTTGGTGTATTATATTTGTTTCTCCAGGAGCAGAATACTCCTCATTAGATAGAAATGCTAGTAATTGTAAATCACCAAGTGACTCTTCGTTCACTAGCTCATTTATCGAGGAAAAATGCTGTTATTTCTCACCCATCCTCAAGCCTTTCCAAGTGAAGTGCTATGCGGAGATAAGCACCAACAGCAATCGGAGCAGTGCTACTTTGACTGTGATCTTTGAGCGATTGTTTGAAAGTCTGTGAACTGCATTTAAAATTTATATTTAAGCAGCTGGAGTGTTTATTTTTTGCGCCTTTCACTAAATTTTAAGGACCTATCGGAAGCACGGGAAAACCAAAAATGCATGCAAAATTCGTTGCTTTTGAAAATGGTAGATTACAAGTATTAAAAAGTCAGTCACGCATGAGCTAAATAAAAATAGTAACTTTAAAAAAGAATAAAATAGTCCAAATGATGCCCTTATTAATTAATGAAATGAAATAAGTTATGGCATTACAAGGTATTAGGGGAACAAAATTAGAATTCATGCAATCTATAAGTATTACAAAAAAGAGCAACATTTTATTATTATTATTATTATTATTATTATTATTATTATTATTATTCAGATTAAACAACAAACATAATTGTATACTATTAATTAAATGAAATATATGACCACTGATAGACAAAACCATACTGACTGCATGGGTGTATTTAAACATTTTTAAATGTAACCATGTTTATGAACTGAGCCCTTAATATCATCTTTACTTTGACTAAAACAGAGAGAAATATCAGAAAGTTTCGATTTACATTGTTTATTTAAGATGTTCATATGTTTCAATAAAATAAAGACATGTAATTATTTAAAAACAATTACAATGTACTAAGCAAATATACACAATTCAGCAATAAAACAGTAAAAGCATATAACGCAAACGTTTTCGGAAGGTTATTACAGACCGCTCTTACATATAAATATAATTCTTAAACATATATTAGGTTAATATTTCACATTTGCTATATTCACGACGATGCTTTTGTTAAATATAAAACATCTATATCGTTATAAATGCAGTTTATATGCTGAATTAATTTGTCCTTTTATTTTAAAACAATAAAGAGAAAATTAAAGGTTAGACAAATTTTTAAATTCCATTTCCAAGTATAGCTCTACTCAGAATGGTCCAATTTCCTTAATTTTCAGAAAAAATTTGCTTATTTTATTTAAATGGTGCGTACGAATTTTGTTGTTAAGAAACAAATATTGGTACCTCTAGAGCGATTTTTCACTTTTGAGTTTCAGGTAATCCCCCATTCCTAATCGCCCTGTGTTTGTTATTATAAGTAACTACTTCACTCATTTATTTTATTTCAGTGGCATATACAGAGTTTCCTTTAAAAGCATTTAAAACTGCGGCCGCTAGAGCGATTTTTAAATTTTGCTTTAACTCCTACTCATTTTCCAGGTATACTGCCACTTCTAATAGCCCAGTTGCCTGAATTTCAGGTTCTACTTTTAGCAATTTATTTTAAAGTAATTTAATGAGTTTCGTCGAGAAAGAGCAAACATTTGCGGCTGCTGGAGTGTTTTTTTTTTTTCATTGTCATTTTTTGGTTCCTAGTGAGTAGGATTAATGGAAATTTTAAGAAAATGTTCAAAATACATTTCATGGGTACAACCACAATAGCTTACATTTCTTCGGAAGTCGCTAAAAGTATCTGAAGAATGGGAAAATTAGAAAAGCATGCAAAAGTTGTTGCACATGAAGTTAGATTGCAGATATTTTAAACACCCCAGTTCAAGCACAGATAGTTAGACTGAAACTGCAAAGTAACTGGACCGACAGTTCATGGCTATGATCTCAAGAAAAATCTGGAGGTTGTTTTTGCTTCTAACTTGAATTTAAGAAATGGGTAAGCACTTTACCTCTTAGGGGTGAAGGGTTTGCTCTCAGAATAAAGCGTGTAGATTCCCATACAAGAAGATATAGTACACTAGAGAACCTCGATAAAAAGGAGGGAAAACTTGGCCAGGCTTCGGTACCCAAGTGCTGCTCATCTCGTAATCCTATCAGGTGTGTGATGTGTTCACACTTTCCTCGTAAAAAAGTTTGCCTTAGATTAATACAACGTTGAGAGTGGAAAAGCGCGAGCGTGCGTGTTCTTTTTATAAGAAAGCATGTCTCCAGTAACGAGCGTTTACATACCACGCACTTTCTGTGTTTAAGAGGGTTCTACCATAAAAAGGAAATTACGTTTTTTATATAAATTTTATTTCTCAACATTCTCCATCAACAGCTATAAACTTGATCCAGCGAGTTTTCCAATTTTTCATCTCGTTGGAAAATAGGTTTTGCTATACTCTGTCAAATAAGACATAGACGACATCAATGAACGAAATTTCTTCACTTCGAGCCGACAAGAAAAGTCATTAAGGGATAAGCGAGGATGAGAAAATCAATTCGAAACACAGTTCATGCTGTTTGCTATTTTGACTATCAAGTGTGAGAGTGCACGTTGTCTTGGCAAAATAAATAAATAATAATAATTATGTGAGATAATATTGACAGTTGCTCCTTCATTCACCAATCAAACGGTTGAACAATGCTGTACAATAGACACATATTATTGTAGTCTATCGGGATTATTCCTTCGAAATCTATATGTACATACAGGTGTATATATACATATGTGTGTGTCCATTTTACTTTTATTTAATGTGCTGATTCTAAATGCTGAAATAAACGTTGTTGCATAACCTGCAGCTCATTGTTTGCTTTCTACCATGGTAATCTCGCTGATGACATTTAAGTTGCGTGCATCATTGAAATTCTTGTTGCAAAATCACAGTAATGGGCTACGATTGCTGTGTTTTTAGAACAGGCGCGATAACATCCAACTTTTCCGAGTGTACTTTAGAAACATACTGTCTTAGATTTCTATTGTACCCATATACCCTCCCACATTACACGCATACGAACTGCTTTGATGCACTCATCATAAACAAACACTACTTCCACACTCACATTCCACGCTAAAAAAAAAAAAAAGAGAATTTATTTTTAGAAGAGGACTATAACATTGGCGCGAAAAAGAAAGATTTGTTTACAGTAGGGATGATATGGCGCAATAACTTTCACAACTCCAAACTAACACTAAGGAGGCGACTTAAACAAAAGGATGCATTCGGTTTTCCCCACTGCCCCCCCCCCCGCACTACTTCGTGAAAGTAGGCGTGACTCAATAGCCGTTACGTTCACAGGGTAACGTGAGTAATAAAAACCGTTGGTATGCCTGGAGAGTGGGAGCAAATATCAGTAAGACAGCATATGTCTATAGTATACCCCGAAAAGTCGAATGTATGGGTGGTAAACACAACTAAAAATTATAATCTGTAGTTGTTTTAAAGATTTAATACACTGACAGAAATGCAGTTTGCTTAGAAGTATGTTCCATGTCACAAGTTAAAAAATGTATAACAAATGAAATAATTGTATTCGTTTTAATGCTTTTTTAAATGTTTCTCAATATTAGACTTCTAAATAGTCCAGAAAGTTTCAATATGCATAAAGACAAAAGCGTGAAAAGTTCCGTATCATTAGTCTGAATCGTTTCTATATTAGATAATACATTTCTATTTGTGAAAAATGCCAAAAAGAGAAAGTACTGAATTTTGTAATATAGTATTTTTTTTTCTGTTTTCTGATATATTAATGTAGGTATCATGTCAATACTTTGTCGGTCCTGGTGGTGTAGTGGTTACCATACTTGCCTCCTACACCCAAGATCGCGGGTTCGAACCCGGCCAGGACCGATGGATTTTTTCGGGTGTAAAAATCCTAAGTATGGCTTCCTTGGGAAGGGAAGTAAAGCCGTGGGTCCCGTGTCGTACATTTACGGCACGAAAAAGAACCTCAAGCCTGAAAGAGGGGCCTCTGAGCAAAATTTGTCGGCCGTTTCACGCCCTGAGTTGAATGGGACGCTGATGACCTGAGATGTTAAAGAGCGTCCATGAATAAATCAATCAAAAAAAATGTCAGTACTGGGTCTAACTCTGAATATGTTTCTGTTCTGAATGAAAAGGAGGAAATACTAGCACAAGTGGGCAAACAAGAAAGTCTCAACTGCTCTGTGCCCCTATCAGAACAAAAAGAAAAATTTGCTTGCGTATTTTGGGATGTCATTATGGGAATTTCCACATCAACAAAACGATAAACTGTGAAAAAACACACGGCATCCAGTTGCATTAGCCACAGTTCGAAATCAAAATGAACATGTATCCATGCCCAAACCTAAAGAAATGTCCCAAACGGGGGTATTTGTTCCACAGAGAAGACCCTTTGCTATTAAAAAAAAAAAAGAAGAAAAAAAAATCTCACCGCATTCGCCTTGCAAAACCTGATACAACGGAAGCCAACAATCTCGCGGTTTCTTTGCTGCAAGGTGCAGAATAAACCATTAGCGTCACCTCAAATTAACAAATATTACACTTACACAGTTGGAATATATGCAAACTTATAGTGTTAAAAGTGCAAGCATTTTCCTTTCCGTGTTACATTGCTACATTCTATTAACACGATTTCTCCGAAGTTTATTTCTGGCGTGCGATTCTTGTTTCCGTGTGTTAAGACTCTTCTCTCTGCCTGCTTTTGTTTAACTACACTACCGGAAGTGTAGTACTGTAGTTGACAAAAGCAGGAATAGCCTCGGTTTTCTCCGTTGGCCATTTCTCTTGAAATTGGACTCGGTTTTCTTTGCTGTTGTTCGTGAAAGGAGGCGTGGCTGCAGCCAATGTTTTGACGGTCTGTACGGGCAAGTTACTGCATTGAAATGTCTTTACGCATAAATTTTGGTGCAGAGTCAACAATCCCAGAAAACTTTCGCACAGATGTTATTATTATTATTATTATTATTATTATTATTATTTAGTATAAGCTTTTTCGGGCTGTATATAAATGTTCTTAGTTTAATTAACTGAGGTATAAATCGTGCATAATGTACACTCAAATATGAATTAAGAAATATCTGTAACTGAGGAAGCTTCTCATTATGTTTGAGGAAAGATGATAAACGGTATGGAGAACATTGGATCATCTTCTGAATGTCCGTTTGATTATTTATGGCATCTACCATTAATGATTCAAAACGTGTCTTTTGCTAATGATACCCAATAAACCTGTCGTTGAAAGGCGTTAAGTGCTTACGGGGATGCTTTAGACAGAGTGAAAGGTCCCTTCGTATCTGCCAGTACATATCGTTAAGCGAACGCTTAATGTAAGTAGGGCAAATAGAGCGTTAAATATTTGAAGAGACAGAACGTTTATTCACCGGGGTAATGAATTGGAAGCAAGGATGTATCCTTCCATTCAATCCGTTGGTAAATTTGCCTTTAGTAGCGGTTTGCGTTGACTACCCTGAAAGGAACTGCTCTACAGCATGCGAGTGTTAACTCTGAATAGGTTTTGACAGTGGCAGCTCTCAATATTAATGTGTATTTATTGCTCATTCTTTATAAACATATATGCACAACATCGTTCGGATTGGTCTTTTGGCTGTACGTGCTGTACATTACGTAGACACAGAAAAAAAGAATTTATGCTTCAAATCATACATTTACTATTATTCTATTATCACCTACACATAATATTTATATACATTTATTATGTATACAATGCATGAAATATTCGACGATAGAGTCAATAAAATCAACATATGGCCCCCTCGGTCCCTTGTTGGTTTGTTTTATTTACGGGCGCTATTTAACATCTCAGGTCATCATTCAACTCAGGGCGTGAAACGGCCGACAAATTTTGCTCAGAGGCCTCTCTTTCAGGCTTGAGGTTCTTTTTCGTGCCGTAAATGAACGACACGGGACCCACGGCTTTACTTCCCTCCCGAAGGAAGGCATACTTAGAATTTTTACGCCCGAAAAAATCCCTCGATCCTGGGCGGGGTTGAACCCGCGATCTTGGGTTTATTAGAAGGAAAGTATGGTTACCACTACACCTCCAGGACCTACCCCTTTGGTCTCTGATTTAACATTCTGCTGAGGGGCATTAAAGGAAAAAGTGAATCAAACAAATCTACAAACATTAAATGAACTGAAAAATAACATTCGAGAAGAAATGTCACCTATAGGGGTGACCCAATGGAATATGACAGTTTTCAGAACGTTCTTGGGAACATTCGTATATAATTGAATAAAAATACTTTTTCAAGAAACAAGTAGCATGATGCAATTTATTAATCTCAATGTATTTTTTAAAAATCACATTTGTTATGTGGACTCCGTGAAAACATGTGTAATCGGCTCTGGAAGTTCACCATAAATTTTAAACAGAATATTACCAGCAAGAAATGTTTTGTACTATCATATTAGCTTTTATAATATTATCCATATCCAAACGGATCACCCCTCCGTCAATATACTTTTTTACTGAATAATCACATTTCTGTGGTGATTTATTCTTGCATTTCTCTTAGATATGGGAAAAGTATTGAAATTAATAATGGGTAACGTGAATTTAGAGGGTAAATGGGTTTACAAAATGCGGTCACTAATTCAGCGAAACTTAAACTTGCGATCCTATAAACGAAAAAGAGTCATAACAATATAACGAACGTGCATACTTATTATTAATCTAACATTAATGACTTTTCGACTTTGAGAAAACTCATTTGCCTGCATATGACATTAGTAAGGTTTCCGTGCAGAGCAAATAGAATTTCATGAAGATTTTTTAACTACTTTCGAGCTTTTTATGTAAGCCATTTGCCGTTTTAAACACAAACTCATGAATTATTTAACAAGAGTACTTCTGCCCCAGGAAATTTTAATTTAAATATCTATGAAGTTCCTGCTTGTAAACTACAAATGTAGCTAACGGATATCGAGCTAACTTATGTTTGATATAATTCAATAAAGTTCGTTTCGATGCAATCCATCAGTAAATTTAGCTTTAAGCATTAAATAAAACAAAATGTATTATTCTCGAACATGACTTCAACAGACAATCCAGTAATGTTTTCTATTTATGCTTTTTTATATACATCTTCCTTCGAGCAGGTTTTTATATTTTCAATGTCTCTCTCTTTAATATGCTGTTTGCAATCTCTGACCTTTACTTTGACGTCAACTTTTAGCTCTCATTGCAAGTATTATTTGATTTTCTCTATCGTACTTGCGAACTTATTTTTTGATAAAGTTTTTAGTTTTCATTTTGTTAAATACATTTTATAAGCATTTAAACCGCGTTAAAATAAATCCGTTGCATGTATAATTTATTCTGTTGGAGTTCGTGCTATGCATTATAATAAGGTATGACCACCTCCTTGGTCTAGTGGTTAGCGTTGCTGACTGCTGCCCGGGAGCCCGGGTTCGATTCTTGGCATCTATTTAGGATTTTTTCTAAGTTAGGAAGGTCAAAAAAGGGTCCACCCAGCCTCGTGAGGACAACTGGGAAGCTGCCTGATGGTGAGGTGACGATTTCCTATCTAGTAAGCTGCGATATAGAGATCAGTGGGATGCTGTGTGCTGATCACATGCCTCTCCCTGCAATACTGCGCTCTATCGATGAAATTATGTGATGGAGGTAGTAGACGCAGCGGTTGTCGCTGTAAAGCTCAGACCCCACATGGGCTGTAAAAACTTGTAAATGAAATATCGCGCCCGAACTGGAGTGACGGTGAACACGTTTAAACTGATGCCTCTACCATTAATATTTGAATTTTACTACAAATACTTGTAGTAATATTATAGTAATATTATTGTTACTAATATTATCATTGGGCAAGGTCATTGTAAAACAGTGAGAGGATTTTTCTACATGCTGACGCCGAGGAATCTGGAGGATTCACCAAGTCTGTAGTATCACCTGATCCAATAGTTTCCATAAAAAGGAAAAATGGGCGCAGTTTATCTCTGCCAGTCATGCACTTTTTATCTAACCCTCCAGTCCACCCAATAAGGAAATTAAAGATCCAATTTCAGTGATTCAAATATAAATTTTATTTAATTGCCTCTCCGCCTCTACTGTAAAGGGGTAAAGAAATAAATTTTTATGAAAGTTGAAATCAAACGATCGCCTATGCATGAGAGCTGCATCCATGTAATCAAGGGCAGTGGACGGTTTTGCGGTGAGCCCAAACATTTAACATTTAATTTACTCTAAACATTGCTTGATGCTTTTTATGTGTAAAAAAACGTCTATAAGAGCTTGTCTTAATGTTTGTATTATCTGTATAGGACATGGTGTGCAGCGAGGCAAGCTTGTGGAGTATTTTGACCGGGAGAGATAAGAGAAGGCGAGCCTCGTCCCCATAAAAACCACTGTAAGCATGTACTACCTGAAACATAATTTCTCGTCACGTGTGTTCCCAGGAACGTTTGTCTCGAGTTGCATGCACATTTTTCACATCAAATGATAAGGATGAAGCTGAGAAAGATATTTATTTTTCACAGTTGGACAAATCTTATTTTGCTAAGGGTATTAAAAAGTTGTAAAGTATTGACTTGCAAGGTGACTGTTGGAAAAAAAAATCTCTTAAATCCTGTGTTTTCTTGGTCAGGCCGAGAACTTTCAGAATGCCTCTTCTATTAATGGCAATACAAGTCATATATTAATTGAGGGTGAACTTCGCAGTTATTTCAATATCAAACAATATTACTTTGAAAGTAACAATGTTCTCATGTAGACACTCTCCAGCAACAAAAATCAGTAGATTTTGTTAGTACTAGTTGTACTTAAATGGCATGCTAATGAAGTTTCGTGTGAATTAGTTGCTTTATTTATTTTGTTTTAATTTATTGTACAGAAAATTAAGGTTACAAAAAGTTTACATTCTACGCCCTTTTCTTCGCAACTAATGTAAAAGAAAATTGAAATTAAAAAATTGGATAACCAACTGCTATTAATTAGAGTCATTCTGCAGATTTCAGACTTCAATGAAACAGCCATCGAAAAGTTTGCTGCCATGAAAAAACAGGAAAATTGGTGTTTTTGGGCGCTTTACTGGGATATTTGTTCTCTAAAACCGGTCTGAAAGGCTGTATATATCGTAAACTATTTGGACTATATTCGTCCAATAAACCCCATTGAAGTTCTAATCTCATCTAATTTTATTTTCTTGAAATCAATATTTAATGTCCATTTGAATAAAATGTCAATTTGTGCTAGAAGTACAGTTTTTAACAGTTGGTATGGACTACTTTGTTTAAATTTCAGTTCGGCGAAAACATTACACCAACAGTACCGTTCGTTCCAAAAATATTCGTAGTGATAGCTTTAGGCGATCCACTCTGTACATAAACAAAGAAAACGTAAGCTAGAGTAATAAACTTGGCACAAAACCCTGCTCATTTTAGGTAACACTAAAGCGAACATTGTTTGTTCTCTAGACGAGTATTTTATTGAAAAGTAACGTCAGTTTAGCCGGAGCATGTTTTATCTTCTGTTACAAACCTTTCCCAAATAGAAGTAAAACTTAGCGGTACCTACAAATAAGAAGCAAACCTGAGCTAACTCCTTTGCATTTCAAATTCCTTATAGCCCCCCCCCCCTCCTGACCAGCTTAAGGGCGACTATAAACGTCACGAGCACGAATGGAATGAAAATGGACGCAATTAAGAGGGCGGAACACGCCCAGAGGTGGAATGATCTCTAGCTAGTACTGCGAACTTGCATAAAGAGGAAGCACCAACGTTGTGGTTACCTGTAACTGCTCCAGTTATTGTGAGTTGAGAACCCCGTAGAAGTTTGCTAAGCCGGCAACCGGAGAAAAAGGGAAATATATGTCGCCCAACACGTGTAGCGCTAATTTGTGACAATCATGAGGGAACTTGGGAAAGTGCTGTCGAAATTAACAGGTGTCCAAAACGTCGTTCTTTTTTTATTTCATTACGCACAAATTGTTTATTTATTACACAAAGAGATATTTGTATGTGTTAAAAACAACAAACTCAATATGGGGGCTTTGGAATTGTATATTTTGAAGTTCAACTATGTTGTTAACTTAGTAGGCATGGCAATGTGCCTGGGAGGGGTTTTTTATAATTGAAAAGTGACGCTTCGCGCATGCATGAGAAGATGACGCATTAGCGTATTTTAAAAGGTAAGCATTTCCCTCCTTCAAGAAAAATGAAAGTTAATGGTTCAAGCCAGATTCTCCTCAGGGCCATCTATGGCTTAGAGGCTTATTAATTGTCAAAGATGTAAACCAGATACTAATAAACTACTCGTAGTTTAAACGTGACACTGTATGTTATCTTTTTTTTTTCGGTTGGTATTATAAAATCGAACGGTAACGATTTAAATAGTGAACTTTTGTCCATTTCAGTCTCATGGTTTCTGAATAAGAATAAGATATTCGTAAATATAACATTTTATACAAGTATAACATTCTGCGCGCGAATTTCAAATATATATATTTTCTATTCATAAAATAGTCCTAAACCCGTATTTTGCTCTTTCTAATGGCATCACTGACAATCGGCATCCTGTATCAAGATTGCTTGAAAAGGTTAAGTACAAATATACAATTGTTACAGTTTTGTAAGACAAGTTTAGAGGAATATATTTAAATTCTTATTTTATTCGTGAAATAATTCTAATAAATATCATTCGAGGGTTTGAGCTTTCTAGATAAATATACTTACTTCGTTCGTGAATTTATCGGTAATCTCAAACCCTCTCGTAATATTACTTGTGATAAAATGAACGTCAAGTAACACTTTAATAACCTCTGTGATACCAACTGTTTACCACATTAAAGCTCAATAATTACCCAATCCGCGTGTTAAACTTTCTCTTGAGAAAATTAATATTGAAACCTATGCATAATTTAAATTAGAAATAGATAAAATAAATCTAAAACCCTACAGCAAACCTGGGTTACCGTAGTAGGCAAAGAGCTCTCCGTGAATTTCTAAAAGAAAACCGAAACCAAACTCATTCCCCCGGGAGCGTTTTACCTGCGTCCTATCCTGCGAAGCTCAGAAGAGAGGTCACAGGGAACAATTGCTCCACAAGTACCTAAAACAAACAAGATATGTAATGACCCCACAGGTGACAGTACACAAAAACATTGTGCGACAACGGCTCAAGAGATAAAAAATACAATATTTGCTTCTATTGAAAGCAATAATACCGAAATTAATATTTCGTTTGGCAATAATAACATCACTGCGTATTTGATTTTTTATACATAATGATTATTTTCCAACATTTTTCCATAAGGATAGAAATGTTATTTCGGCGTTTACTTAACGAAAGATGATATAAGTTATTAATTAGCCTCATTAGCTTGAAAATGTGTATTTTGACCTGAACGAAAATGTTATTAATTTTATAAACTATACGATTATAAATCCTACTTTTTAAAAGAAAATTTTGGGCACTATGATGAAATCAGTAGCATCGGAGATGATTTCGCCAGCCTAGTGTTGTTTGTTGAACTTCCAAAACAATGTTAATCATTGTCTTATTCACTGCAGTGGTTGTGGTCCTTCTTAAACTTTTCAATCACCGAAATGCGGTTGATATCGGAAGAATATCGCCGTATGCCTGATGCAACGTTTCTTTGGATTTAATTTGATTATTGATACACTAAGCACCAATACCTAATTTTGGTTCCACACAACTCCTAGGTGCTACCTCCCTTACAATTTCTTTTACAAAAAATATTTTTAATTACATCAAGCCACCTATTTTGGTCAAATAATTTACTCTTCACGTCATATATCTGTCTCTGAACCAGCAGTAGTCTTCTATTGGAATATCCAAGAGACATTTATTTGTTATTTATTTATTAGTACCAAACTGCACTTGAAACCAACACATATTCTTTACCAACCACAAATATAAAATACCCCTAATATAATTTATAACTCTCACAATGTATGAGTGCGTATCTCTGGTCATATCCATTTATTAACGAATTCTGAAGAATTGTAAGCTATTGAAGTTGTTTTTTCTCAACGAAACTCGGCAGATTTCTTTAAAATGGATTGATAAAAGTAGTTTACGACAATTGTGGCAATCGAGCCACCAGGAGTGAAGGTGCGCCTGATAAAGGAATGGGGGTTGAACGAAATATTAAAATCGCCCTAGTGGCCGCAATTTTAATTTTTTAAAAGAAAACTTTGTATATTGCACTGAAATAAAATATGAAAAATACTTTCCTAAAATCGGTGAAATCGGTGTATTAGGAGAGGGGGGTTTGCTTATACCACAACATTTAAAAATCGCTCTAGCGGCTTTAACATTTGTTTTTTCTCACCAAAACTACCTATATAACATTTAAATAATTTAAGAAAAATACTTTCTAAAAATCAGAGAAATCAAGCTACTAGGAGTGGGAGTTTACCTAAAACTCAAAATTTAAAAATCGCTCTAGAGGCACCAATGTTTATTTCTTTACAACAAAATTCGGTATATACCGTTTTAATAAAGTAAGAAAAATATTTTTCGAAAATTGGGGAAACTGGACCATTAAGGGTAGCGGTATACTTGAAAATGGAAATTTGCAAAACTCTCTTGCGTTAATTTTCTCGACATTGTTTTAAAATAAAAGGATAAATTAACTCAGCATATAAACTGTGTTTATAACGATGTGAAATATTAATCTAATATGTGTTTGAGAATTATACTTGCATGTAAGAGAGCTCTGTAATAACCTTTAGAAAATGTTTAGGTTACATGTTACTAGAATAACATTTAAATTTAATTCCAAAACCAATGAAAATCGATGAAATTTCGATTGTATATTGTTGATTGTGTATATTTTCTTAGTGCACTGTAATTGTTTTTAAATAGTAACATGTGTTTGTTTTACTGAAACATATAAACATCATCTTCTTAAATACACAATGTAACTCGAAACTTTCTGTTATTTCTCTCCAATTTAATGAATGTAGAAATGATATCAAGAGCTCAATTCATAAACATGGTTACATTTAAAAATGTTTAAAAACACACAGTGCAGTTGTCTATCGTAGTCATATATTTCTTTTAATTAATAGTATACAATTAATGTTTTTGGTTTAATGTCAATAATAATAATAATAATAATAATAATAATAATAATAATAATAATAATAATAATAATACTAAAGACGTGGTTTTTCTTTTGTGAAACTTATAGCTTGATTTTGTTCCCCTAATACCACACAGTAATGTCATAACTTATTTCCTTTCAGTAATTAATAGGAGCACAATTTGGAATTTACATTCTTTTTTGAAGTGAGAGGCTCGCTTAGTTTACACAACTCCTGCATGATGGGACTTTTTAACTGTTCTCGTATTCCCGCACTCGTGAATGCAACACTTTATCCCTGTAGATATCGCGAGATAAAATTAAATATACATAAGCTTAAATTTTATTTATTTATTTAGTTTTTAATGTTTTAGTGGTATAAATGTCCAGAATTTACTATAAATAATATAATTTCAGTGCGCAAGGGCATCTTTTATGAAACGTATTCTATTATTCTGTTTTCTCGCATATCTTAGTTGCGAAAGTGTGAAAGACACTTGTGCTGTAAACAAATGAGTTTCTGTTTCATTTTATAGCTTTTACTAATTACTGTTCATGATAAGAGCACGCATTGTTAGAACAATAGGAGCACAAACAACGCTACACAAAGGCTGTGCGCCCCTTGTCATAATCAGGTTCAACACATTCCATTAGCTGTTCTGTAGCAAGACAATGGCACAAACTTAAGAGATCCGTTTCCTTCGGCAACACATACAATAAAACTTGTTTTGCTTGGCTGTTTTTAATTAAGTTAATCTAACTTTCGTTTTGGTTTCTCTTAACAAATGTGCCTGGACTCGACAGGAACAGCTAAGCGAGATAGAACGAAAAACACCTGCAGTTTCAACAGTGGGGAGAGGGCGGTTAATGACAAATGAACTCGAGAACTGCATACCTGCGAGTAATGCGGCCTGAATGTCGCAGAAGTGTACGACGTAGGTATTTATGAAAGTAGTAAGCGGCCAAATTATTAGACTAGCACAAATACTTTATTTCTTAATTTTTGAACAAAAATCAGTAACAAAAATGTAATTTTAAAAATGTCTAATATCGATTACGGTTCCTTTTTTCCCTAAAGAAGGAATCGTTCAAAGCTTAAGTTTAGGATACCTCCCGAAATTTTTAAATTATGAAGAGAGGAAAATTTGGAAATCAAAAAACAAAAACAGTAGTCAGGGAGGACAGTCCTGGTGGGATCGAACCTCAGACATCTCGCTCACAAGTTCATGCTTTGGACTTATTACGAGTTTGCCTCGGACTTCAGAGCGAGGAGGTCTTGGGTAAGGATGTCTTTCAGCCAGCTATCCAACATTTGTAGTTTAGTTGCTCCATTCCTATGCCTCATCCAGTGACCAAGGCACTGCGTAATATGTTTTATTATCTTTAATTATTGTAACGTTTCCATGGGGGTTTTAGTTTTTAATGTTGTAAGTGCAAGAATAGCTGGCGTGACATTAATGTGTTGTATCACAATTTCTCATTAGATTTATTTACCGTGTAAATTGAGGGCGAGTACGTAGTCATATTAAGGCTTTATATATTACCTTGCTTATTGTGCTTGATTAATTATTAGATTTTTAATGTGTAAATTGAAGGCAAACACGTAGTAATATTTATGTCACTTGGTTTATTGTACTTTGTCATTAAATTGTTTCATTGTAAAATATTATTGAATGCGCTTTTGGTGGACATTGTATGTTCATCATTTTGGTTACAATATGTGTTTATTTTATACAATTCTTCCGCCATAAATGAAGCTACCTTTTCCTTAGTTCGTTTCCTAACTAAAACGCCTGCGCTGGCACAAATCGGCGAGTGCCATTTAAGAATGTATACGCATATTAAGGAAGGGGAGATCTATAACCCATTGTACTTATAATACATTGGGATTTCCGAGGCATGTATAAGGGATCCGTTGCAAATAGTGATTATAAATAATATATACATATTATATAATGTATGTAGTGACACCAGTGCCATCACTGCATTCAGATAATTTACCGTTCTTACACATTTCCCGACGTAAAGTCTCAGAATTTTAACCGAATTTATTTCTATCCTAAAGAACATTACCCCCAAACGCATCCAACACAATTTCTAACCCAGCAAACAACATTTATCACGCCTATTTTTCCCTTCACTTTCATCGTTACCCCTATTCATCCTTTTGTGCGGCGTACAAGAAACAGAGAATAATAACGAAAATGATGACAAATGTTCACTCTTCCACTCCACCCTCTACCACGTCCTTCTTGCCTGTCACCCCCACCACGAACAAGGAAACATACACCGTCTTCCAGTAAATGTGGCCTCTGCTGTAGACTCCATTACGACCTTCAATAAGCGTTATCTGCGAAAGGAGCTTTTATCTCTCTCTCTCTCTCTCTCTCTCTCTACGCCTCTGTCCTCTATTCATTTCCCTGACGAATCAAAAGTCTACAGATAACCTTCTTGACAACGCCATGCAGAGTTAGTGTAATATCTTCTTCGTTGTAAAGATCCAAGCAAATCCCTTGGTTTGCTGATTAATCTTGAACACTAAAATTTGTTCAAACTGCATGTCTCTCTTATCGCCGAGCTCATACCGTAAACATGCGACATAACAAAACTAAAGCAACTAAAGCGACCAGCTCCTTCTCCTGAATACACAATCGGTCCTGCCACGGTTTCAGATTAAGGCAATCATTAACACATAGTAATGGTAATAATTAAATGTTACTCTTACATTCGTTGCTTAATTGCTATCTAAATAATTATTAGTTTCTCTTGCTATTATTTCTATTTCTATCATTCTAGGATTATAAAAACCATGTATAATTACGAGGGAGTTCCCACCCGTTGCCTATCGCATCGTCAATTACCCCGGCCACCCGGGGGTACGATGGGGTTTTCCTTGGGACGGTAACTAGAACACATCCCGTCCCGCCGTTCGGCTGGGAGCAATTGCGTCGCCCATGTGCAATCGCTCACCGGTTGGTGGGCCTGACTTAACACAGGCCTACTCATTCATTAACCGAAGTTAACCGGCGAGTGGTCAGAGCATTAAGTAGCTCAAAGAGAGGGGCTCGAATAGTCCAGCCCTGCGTTGCTCTAGTAACGTCAGAGGTACCAGGGGCACTCAAGAGTCCGCTGAGCCCGCACCTGGAGCATCTGAAGATCAACGATAGAAGCCGCCCCCCTTACGGGGGGTATCCCATAATGAACGCAAATCTGTTTTAGTAATTATTACACACGTCATTTATTTCAAAATTGGTAGTACTTTTAAGTCAATAAGAGGCACAAACACTGCCATTAAACATGAAACAAAACACCAGGCAAATGTTCCCCGCGGTTTTATTGGCACACCTTCACTCTGATGGCAAATTTTTCAACAACTTTAAAATGAAGTTCCGACTGAATTTCACCCACTACACGTGTAATTACTGCCTTTAGTTGAGGGTGGTTCGCAGATTGTCCACATAAACACAATATTTTACAAAAAATAGTCATGTGGTGTCAAAATCACACGATCTCGGTGCTCGACTTTGACTGTCGTTGCGTGAGAGATAAATATTTGATGCTGCAAATGTTCCGTCGGCTTCACTTTTTGTGTTAGTTCGCTCTTAAAAGGATGCCTATGCAGATCTTCTATTAACACTGGCTGCAAACTGCTTTTCAACAAGCGAATCGACTTCATTGGGCCCGTAGCAACGGTCTCTACCAATCGACGAGAACGTCCAGGTGATTTGATGTTCTCTGTCGATTCTGTATCTTATCAAATTTCCTTACCAGTCTCTACATTGTTAACACGTTAGGCGTATTTCATCTATCAAAAATTGCACAGTCTTCGAACTGTTTCTGTATAACATTCACCGTACTTAAAATACACTTTCACAATATGGACGCGTTAATCCTATCGCTCCAACTTAGCTGATAATAATACACACAAATGACAATCGTTAATTGCAATACAAACAGATGACAGTCTGTTAAATTTCAGGTTCGGTCACCTAACAAACCGGCAAACGAGACACCATGTTTTATGAGATTAAGTCACTATTATAGCACCTTAATTATCATCCTCAGTGTCACTTCTTCCCACGTATATTAAACAGACAATTTTTTTTTTTCAAGATCCTGAACTGCGCGTTCTCCCGGCCTCAAAGCCAACTGCAATACCGCCATGATGGGGGGAGGGTGATTTCTCACAAAGTCATTATAACATGGAGTATCATTGGACAAAAATATTGTCTGTGTACCCGATCTTACATTTTGATTCGCCCATGTAGTTAACTTGTATCTCCCATTCGCCATTGTATAAATAGATAGATCAATAATGAACTTCCAAAAATTAACAATCTGCTTCATTACGAATAAAAAGTCACCAAGTGCAATTTACACTTCAAATCGAAACGTGTAAGACATGGAATGAAATAGTTCCTCCGATTCAGCCCCACTGAAATATAATTGTAATGTATACTTACGTAAGCCCAATCATAATATTATGTACTGCAATAAGTAATGGCGACATCACTTGTGTATATTATATATACATATATATATAAATTAACACTAATAATAAAAATAGATAAAGAATTGTGAGATCGACATATTTTGTTACATATAAAAATTCTAGTGAAAAGGAAAAACCTGAGGGTCGAGTATTATCTACGTTTAAACGGACAGCTACTGTAGGGTTAATAAACAGAAGGACTGTAAACTCGTTAAGGTCTCTGAACTGAACAGACGTGGTACCTTAGCCCTTTAAACTAGTCAATGCTGAATGTTTTAAAACTTTCAAAAATAGCGAATGGCACGTGGGGCAGGTGAAATTAAACCAGCCAACAGAAAACATATGTTTGAACTTTTAAAGATAGCGCAAAAATGCGCGTCTCTTTGTGACTCTGTTGGCATCGTTAAGATCAACAATCATTTGTTTTAATTTAATATATAAGGGAAAGTTTGGTTCGCTGAGGCAGGCAGTTAGAAGTTTTACACGCGGTGAGACACAACTGATTTATTCATTAAGCAGTTATAAGTTCGATGTTGCCGAGGCAGCAGTTCACAGATTCAGTTCGATGCAGAGGCAGTTTAAAAGTTCTACGCACCGCGGGACAAGCAATTTAAGTTTTATACGCGGCAAGGCATGCAGTACTCATCATAAGTTCAACTCTCAGTTCCACGTGCCACGGCACACATCTGTAAGTTTCACACACGGCAACTAAGTTTATGTTCAAAGTAGCCAAATCTATCATATGTAAAACACCAAAGGACGCGAAAGAAATTCGATATAAAATACGCAATTACATATTAAGTCGCATTGCATGCTTATTTACAGATAGAAACCCTCTCCCAGGCCTGTTGAGTCTCGATCAACAAAATAGCATAATACCTTGAGAATCGTTGTCAATGAAGCGTGGGAAACAACACCGAAGCGACCTATAATCAATCATTTCAAAATTGGTATCACAACGTGAGGCTACTCCACTTCGACAACAAATCGCTTCATAATTAGTGTCCAACCTGGGGCATAACCAGAGTCATATCAAACAATCTCATCATTTGGCACCCAACGTGACTGCAGCTTCATCATTTGGTTTATTACTCCAAAATAAAGTCCCGGAAACGTTAAGACTATGTCTGAATTGATTACGACTGATAGCCGCATAACCTTTGATGAACTGGAATGTCAAGACAGGCTCGCGATCGCAACCCTGCACTCCATTATTCAGGACAATTTCAATATGAAAAAGGTATGCGCACACTGGGTTCCATGGAACTTGACACAGGCACAGAAGGACAAAAAGTTTGAAGTCTGACATCGGCTAATGGAAATGCATGGTGAAGGTCCGGATTGTTGGGAGAAAATGATGATTGATGACTAGCCATGGTGTAACTACCACACACCATAGAAGAAACTCCAATCCATGTAATCCAGGGAGTTCCCGGCACAAGAAATATTTTGGGACACTTAAGGCATACTGCTAATGGACTGGCTTCCTCAAGGTAAGACTTTCAACAGCGAGGTGCACTGCGATACCCTTACTGCTTAGTTGCAGATTCAGCAATGGCAAAAGGGGAAGTGATCGACTGGAGGATTCCTCCGACATGGCAATGCGCGGCACTGCATCAGCAACATTACGACCGCAAAGTTGATATTGCCTCATTCACCGGGTCTTGAACCATCTGATTTCGCTACATGAAGGACCCGCTTAGAGGTAAAATAATTAGGCAACCACGAGGAAATTTAGGCATCTGTTCACGCTTACTCCCAAACAATGGTTTAGCGATTTCATAACGGTGTTACCAGGAAGGTAGCTACGGCGCATTGACGTTGTTGGGGAGTACATTGATCCCATTTTGTATAATAAAATATAAGACACAAAAAACTACCATTGTAAATACTTTCTGAACGCCCCTCTTACATATTGCTGACATAATGTAAGCAGTTTTTCCTGTTGGTTTTACAGATCCTGCACGGTATTCCTTTAATATACGTTGCACTGTAAGCATTCCTTATAGTCTAAGCATTCCCCTTGTTCGATATTGATTGAATATCCGATGCAAAGGATTCTACGCTTTCAAAGGGTTCTGTTTGTGTGAAATTGACTTTTCTTACTCGCTGCCGGCACGTAATAATACTCGGTAGCCCAAGCTATGTTTGTTTTCCACTTTTATCTCTTTGTTACCGTGGTAAAGCCAATAAAAGTTCCAATATCAATCGGCCAAAATAAAGTGCTTTTATTAAACAAAGGAAGTAAATGTTGATATATTGTGACAACTACTAAACCCAAACACATTGTAAATATCTCTTACTGCAAATTGCTTTGTGTAATGCATATTAGTATATTAGGCATGTGAAATAGGGTATTAATTATGGTTTGAGTGAAGAACGTCAAATTTTATATCATGGTATTATTTGTTGCAAAAATTGCCTGACTCGTACAAATTATTCAAATATAAACCGAATTTTTAAAAAATAAATTTATTCTTACTATTTACAATTACCAAACAAATTATATTACATTTATATATATTTCCCATCGACAGAACTACATTTTCTCCACCAGATGGATAGTTTCTTTATTCCCTCATCAAAGAAAGAAGATGGGCTCGTCAACAGTCGATTACAATAAAGCATTCAACCTCCGCGTTGTCGTTGAATATTTTCCCTTTCAATGCTCCATTTAGCGTCCCGATTATGTAATTATCATATGGGGGTAAATTAGGACTGTAACCAGGGTGTTCTAGGGTTGTTTCCAGTGAAGTTTCTTTAATTAATCCCAGTTTATGGCTGGTGTATGGCATTGTCATGGAAAAAGTAGGAAATCACGGATGGGTTGCCGGCATCTTATGTCGCGTTATACTGACGGCTGTCAGATATATAACCAAGTCGGAGCCAGAATATCCGATGAAACCCCCAAGTTTAAGTCTTGGGAAGCATTGCACTGTTTTTCAGGCTCAGGTCTTTGCAATCTAGGCCTGCACTCGAAAGGAGTGTCTAAAATAGTCTAAAATTGTTTGTAACAAATACAGCTATGAGGATTTTTTTTTTGTTTTTATTTTTCTTACATTGTTTGCATTTTATACATTTTAACAGTCACGTAGAGTATCGTATTTTTTGCATTTATTTACACTGTCCTGATCTCATGCAATGATTCCTCAAGACAGTATTTAGTTTAACCCACAGTACAAAGTAGTGTGTGCACGATATGGTTACAGAGGTGTGTTTTGTGTCGCTTTGTTACAATAAAGAATATAGCTACTTGCTCTAATTATAAACACAGGCAACTATTACAAACAAGAATGCTTGTTAGTACCTTTAAATATGTGCTCAGGAAAACATGAAACTCCCGCCTTGCTAGCGGTAAGCCATTTTAGAGGAAATGCCTCTGTAGGGTCGTGACACTGATATCGTTGAGAACATGAGCCCCGAGGCATTTCTTTATCGTGCGCAGTTTTCTCGGCAGAAGCTGGCACTAGGAAACTTGACTGAGAGGAACCACGATATGTTTTTATAACTTAGAGAGGTTTTACAAAAAGTATACATGCAACAAGTACGGAAAGAACTGGAGCGAATTCTTTCATATTGGCCAGCTTTAGCTATACTCTTCGGACTAATACGTACATAACTATGATATGATTTATGCCTATTTATATATGTGGTCCAATTATGCCACATATGCACGACGCAGTAGCCCAGTGGTTAGACTGCTCTTCTCTCGCCAAGGGGTTCGATCCCAAGGGCCTCACATGGGCATTGTGGGGAAATAATGCGCCGTCAAATGGAGCAGACAACTGTATATATTTAAAATATTCACATTACGATAGCTCGTAAACTACTAGCACAAAAATCATGAAAAAAAAAAAAGTAGCATTTTGCATTAGCTACATATCTTAAAACTTAATAATAGTTCATAAAATATAAGTACATTATTACATTTGATGTGATTTTGTTTAAAAACTAGCCCGATTGAGTAAAACTGAAACATATTTGACTTCAGGGCATTCATATTGCATATATCCAGGTGGAAACATAAAAAAGCAAGGAAAAAGTTTATATATTTTTTTTTTTAATCAGTGTGTTGCGTAGGTATAGATTTGTAAAACTCAGACAGGTTGCTAACATTATTAAAACATCTTTTAAGTCTTACATTATATTCTAACTTTAAGTTGAAAAAAATGTGTATTTTTCAACTGCTATTGAGAAAGGCCTTATCAGAACTTTTAACTGCTTTTCAACTGAATTAATTTCTTGAAGCCTAGAATGAAATTCGGTTTGAACTGCAATAAACACTTCTATATAATTATAAGATTCTGAACAGTTTGTAAAGTTGCAAATCACGTTTTATTCCCTTCCTTAATTGACTTATCTGCAGTGTCATTTTTTGGCTGAACTCTCACAATTTGTTCATCACATCAGTAATGAGCTGGCCACTGTAGTTAACCAGAGCTTCCCATGCCTTAACAATAATACCCCTACTCTAAGCTCGCAAGTCTTTGCTTCGACTCTCTCGCTCCTGCGCTGTTTGAGCAATTGTAAACGGATTATGCTTCTACCCTAAGCAGTGCTAGTGCGAACACTGCAGGGTCGGCAAGTGAGTTAATATTAGCAGTAATGCACTCACATCTGCCACACAGAATAATGGAATAGGCTTATCTTAGAATTGTGTGTAAATTACCAGTTGAAATAACCAGAATGGATAAATAAAAGTAGAAAAAGTAAATTGCAATTGTCTTGCGGCCAACTCAAGAAGTTGGTGGGTATGCTTTATAATATATGACATATGACATACACAAAAACGAGCTGAGTGAAAAAGTAACCTTAAATTACCATCAAACGGCACAATAATCAGTACTGTGATGTACTACATATATGTCTATGCCCTTCTGCTGGAGGAACAAGCGCACCGACATCTAGGGAAATGTAACGTCAGCGACCACAACAAGAAGGCAAGCCCTTGGAATCATGCACAAGCAAGGAGCAGTGAGCAATTATGCACTTTTATTTTTCGGTAATGAGGGCGAAAAATCAATAAATATTTGTCGAAGAATAAAGAGGCAATATGGAGCTTTCTTTGTGCCACTTTAACAGATCTATGAGTGGCACAGAAAGTTTAAACAATGGAGTGTTAACTGTGAGTGCTCTGGTCGACCGGATACTGCGATTACGTCGGACACTGCAGTAGAACAAGTGACATGAGACAACCGACGGGTAACAATAGATGAGGTGGCTGTAGAATTGAAGATCAAGTCAAGTCTCTGCTAGGTGTGTACCAAAACAACTCACTTCTGAACTGAAAGGGTGTTTTTCACGACGCCAAGAAGCAGTAGGAGATGCTTTCCTTAGGCATATAGTCGACTGGTGACGAATGTTGGGTCTACTATTTCTAGCCAGAAATCAAGCGAACCAGCAAAGAATGACGGCATTCATCATCACCAAAATCAAAATGTTCTGTCAGCTGTGTCAGTCGGTAAAGTGATGCTCACTCTGCTTTGGGACTCTAAAGGTCCTACATGCCCAGAGTACGCAATGTTAACAACGAGTCTTGTTGTAGTTTCCTTGAGAACCTTTTGGAACCTGCAATCGGGTCGAAACGTCGAGGTTTGCTCACAACTGGTGTGCTGTTACAGCATGATAATGCAAAACCTCACACAGATCATGTGGACATACAAAATTTAGAGTATACCACGTCCTGCATATTCGCCGGGCCTGACACCTTTCAACTTTCGTGTCTTTGGACCACTCAAAGAGTCATTGACGACGAGTGAAAGACGCGGAGCATGGGTGATTATGCAGTCATCACAGACTTTTTTTCTCGTGAAATCCTGGCATTAGTGAAACGCTGGAACACGTGCATTGAACGTGATGGAGACTATGTTGAAAAATGTTTTCATTTTCAATGTATACAGGGTTAATCCGAACTCTACCGACAAACTTTAACAAGTTGTTCAGGAATCTTTTCTGAGTGTTTTGATATAAGGAACCCGTGGCTTATTACCAGGTAATGTTATTGTTTTCGTTTTGTAATAACTCAACCACCTTTGTATCTGTTCACTCAAATATGATTGTTTCCAAACAAAACACAACATTTGACAGCTGCACAGCGATTTACATTACGGTTCGCCACCAATTAATAAACTACTCATCACCTCCTGACAATTGCAATTATTTATTTTTAAGGATAGATGACAAACATTCCAAAAGTACATGAAAACCTCCAAAATACACTGTTTAAAGTAAATGTTCAAAATGTTGTACACGCTCAACGTCCCAGGAGATTGGGCTCACATCGTCAGCGACTGTTACAATTCTAGCAACCAAGCTCAATTAGTTCCGACAGGACTAGGCTCTTCACGTGACCCCAGGAGAAAAAGGTCATGAATGTCATATCTGGTGATCGAGCTGGCCATGGAACAGGCCCACTGCCACCAATCCATGCGTATATTGCGTGCAGTCATTTAGACAATCCATGAGGCCTCTCTGTGAAATTTTGTTTGATCATGCCATCGACATTCTGAATATTTAATTTAAACGGTGTAACAGTGTAGTTTAGGGGTTTTCATGTCATTTTTGTAATGTTGTGTCGTCTATCCTCAAAAAGAAATAATTGCAATTGTCAGGAGTTAATGAGTAGTTGATTAATTGGTGGCGGACCGTAATATAAACACACTCTACAGCAGTCAAATGTTATGTTTTGTTTGGAAACAACCATATTCCAAGTAAACAGATACAAAGCTGGTTGAGTTATTACAAAATGAAAACAATGAAATTACCCGGTAATGAGTCACCGGAGACTATGGGTCCCTTGTATCAAAATACTCAGAAAACATCCCTGAACTACTTGTGAAAGTTTATCGGTACAGTTCGGATTCAGCTTGTATATATGTGAATATTTTATATTTATAAAATATATCAATATATTTTATAAATATAAACATATGTACTTTTTGACTCGGCCTCATATACACAAAATATTAGTCAAACTTCATGGATTCCAGAAAGAAAATACATGACATTTTCCAAAGAATCATTCTTAATTGCATTGATAATTTCATACCCTGACCAAATCTGCTTTCTAACGATACGTACATACCTGTGAAAATGAACCATTTTTTCGATTTACAGAAAATAGCTTCATAAAAATATTGACAATAGTCGTTTTTAAATAAAATGTTTCGACATCTTTTTTTTTTTTTCTTTTCCCCTCGCTTGACACAATACCGTTTTTTATTTCCAGCAAGTGCTTAATGGAAGTGCGCCGGAAAAAAAAGGTATATACTCGTGTTTCATTTTATATCTCTGCCTTTTGTTTTGCTAGGTGGAGAGCTATAACACGCACTTCACCGCTTGTCACTGCAATGTTTTCTGCTTGCAGGTTTGCCATATGATCTGGGGGTATACATCCAGCAGTATCCTTGGGTTCTTGGTGAGACACTGTGTAAACTTCGCGCCTTGGGTTCAGAAATGTAAGTACCATACATTTGTCATCAAACTATTGTTATCCTCTTGCCGCAACAATAATTGTCACTTGGTCTTAACTGATTACACAGTTGTAGTTATTTTGCTGTTATATTTACATTTTGAAGGTTTTTATAGTATGTGATAATTCCAAAAATAAGTCAATTTAGCAGTATCACACAGCTTTTTTTCTTTTACCCTCAATTAGTAATTATGTGTCAGTGTTACAAATTAATAAGAACCATTAGGCCCTTTTATCAATATTTATATTCTAGTGCAGTGAGTATACTTAAAAGAACTAACTGACTGTTGCTCTAGTAAAATCTCAGTTATAAATTACCCAAGGTAATAATCGTTTCTCATCCATTTGCTATGAAATATTATTTCCGATTGCTACTAGCAAAGATTACTTTCTTTAAAGACAGCTATTCGTATTTTTATCGGAACTAAGAACAACTTCAGTGTGATTTACCTTAATGTTACCACATTAGTGGGTTACCCGAGCAAAGGTTTATGTCATTAAAAACATTGCATCGTCATATATTAACCTTCTCAATGCTAAGAGGGATCGATCTCTTAATTTATTAATGAAATACATAAATGGTGTGTAGGGGGTGCCAGTTTTTAATGTGTCTTAAAGTATTATAGTTCAGGATTATTAAACAGTCTTTCAAAATATACGAGTGATCTTAAAACAGTTCTTACGGCCCACTCCAATGAAATTTGAATATTATATATATATATATGTATATGTGTGTGTGTGTGTGGTTATAAAGCCTAACCATCATATTTTGTTCATTTTGATTAATAAAGTAGATATTATGTATATATAAATATATATGTGTGTATCATTAAGTATAACTTTAATATTTTATTTGTATGTCGCAAAAGGTAAAGTTCTCTGGTGTAACTGTCTACATTCAGCCAGAAACGGGACTGGACCATGGAGGCAATAAATCACTCACTGTACAAAGGAAAGAGACAAGTGTATGTCACTTCTTAAAAGGCCTTCCGTTGGCAAGGGTTAATAAAGTCCAGGCTTTGGAATACATTAAGGGGAATGAACTCACCAGCCGGTTGTACAGTTAACTTTATCCCAACCAATATAAATAGATGTTTTAAACTTTCAATTATTAGGGAAAAGGGAGGAGGCATGTGCTGGAAGTGAATTTGAACCAGTTAATAGTATATGTATATTTTAAATTTTTAAAGCAAAGCGCGAGACTTGCGCGTGCTTGTGTGACCCTGTTGGGCTTGGCGAAGTCAAGGCTTAGTTAATTTTAATCGAATTCATAAGGAAGCGTTTGCTCCGTTTGGGCACTCACTTCCGATACATCAGCAGTTTAGTTCACATAGGCAGTTGACAGCTGTTTTGAGTTCATCAGTCCGATAGATCAGCTCATCAGTTAAGCAAAGAGACACAGTTCTCAAACTCACGTAATTCAGCAAGTGAGTTGGGCAGATCAGTTCAACTCAGTTCATATACTCAGATCAGATAAATCCAGTTCATAGGAGTAGTTTGAATGGTAAGAAAATCAAATTAAGTTTATCTCCTTGGAAATTGCGGCAGTTACATTTATATTCGACGTAGCTAAGTGCTATCGTACGCACAACACCAGAGGATGCGATACATCTTGCGAATAATAAATTGTCATACATATTCAGATCTACTAATCGCGTGAGTTAACACGGATGATATCCTTTCCCAGTTCTGTTGAACACGAGTCACAAAATAACACAACAAAACCCTGAGATGTTGTCATGAAGCGTGGGCAACTACACCAAAGGTATCAATAACCAATCAACGATGAGTCGCTACAAAATATGGCGATCAACATCTAAATCGCTTCATAGTTGGTGGCCAAACCTGTCCCCACCGACGAAATCGCTTCAAAATTGGTTAAAAACATTTTGCAACTCAACATTAAAAAAAAAAAATATTTGTTATTTTTGCAACGAAACTTGGTATATACCATTGAAATAAAACAAGAAAAATCATGGAAGTCGGACTATTAGGAGTGGGGGTATACCTGAAAATAAAATGTTTGTAACCGCCGAGGACATCGATTAAGGTGACAAGGGGGAGATGTGGCGTAGGAGGGTTGTTATTATTTGAATTAATAACTGGATATTCCGGCCAAGCAATAAATTCGGTGTCATGTGAAAGAATGTGGAGGAGATAATCGGCGCTTGCGCATGAACAAATAAACAAAATTACCCTTACAGACAGCGGCGTCCTGCTACTTAAGAACCAAACGATAGGGAGAAAAAAAACTGAATTCCAGGGATCCGATAAGGAGCGATGTACAAAACTTAAGCGGTATTGCATGTACTCTATCAACCTTGGTAGTATAAAGTGTACAATAAATGCAGACCGAGAGAAAACAACGTTTCGGAACACAGAACAACAAGCAGTCAAATTAACCATGTAACTTAAATGTTAATCACATTCCGTTTTACTTGAGAAAAAATACCTCTGAAATTGCGTTAACAGATACATATAGATGCATATATACATAGATTTATTTTTTTTTTTTTTCATTGTCTTTTGATACCTAGTTAGCTTGATCGAAAATGTTCAAAAATATTTTCATGGGTACAACCGAAATATCTACAGTCCTTGGAATCGCTAAATCCACTTTATGTCCACTTTATGTGTAACTTTTGTTAGCTTGTGAACTCCGCTTTTTATTCGCTGGAGGCAATGTTTATTCTGTTGTATCTGCGTATAAATGAACCAAATGAGTAACTGAATATTATGAGGGGGTTTATATGGTCCTGGGAGGATGGAATGTAATCTGAAAAGGAGAGAGCTAGTTTTTCAGGACCTGTATTATCCTTTATAAATTGGTCAAGGCTTGTTAGTTGAGTGATAAAAATAAATATGTCTATTACAGCAGTGGGCCTTTCCATATTCTCATCGTGGTAGGGTTATTAACATTTTCCGAAATATTTGGCCTATTAAGGTACAAAATTATGTTAATGCTTGGAATTCTTTCTCAACTTTAAAACATTTTTGATAATAAAAGTTAAAATCTTAAATACCTATTTTCATTAATAATAAATAATATTACTCTTTGTTTTCACTTTTAATAAATGCCTGTTTTCATTTTATTACTGCCTATTTTCAATATTTTAAGTGCCTTTTTGTCCTGTCTATTTTATCCAAAATAAATACCTGAACTCCTGGACTCTGCTCATGACATTTTTAAAGTTCATGCTTTTAGCAAATACATTCCATTCTGCTGCAGCAATTATATACTTTTTGCGAATATAAATGATCTGAGTTGTATCGTCACTAGCTATATTTTAAAAGTAAGATTCGTTCCTGTATATTTTTTCATATTTTTTACTCTAAATACATTTCTTAAGTGTGTTTACAACTTTGCCACGCACTAAACAAACACTTGTGTACAAATATGAATAATTCTTCCCAAACAGAAGGAAAAGTACAAAGAGAAGATGGTTGAATCTTAGAATACATGGAATCAATTTCAGAAGCAGATCTTTAGACTACTGCGATGCGATACTGCCCTGCACTGCTGAGCAAGGCTCCGTAACACTTCACTGTACTGTCAGCTGTACCTCAAGGTCGTGTTAACGTTGTCCACTGCACGACTTTGCAGGAATTGACAGGCTTAAATCGTTCTTGCTGCATCATTCGCATGCAAGAACGGCTTAGGACTACGCTTATTTATCATTGCACTATTTTGTTGATATACAAAGTATAAGTACGAATGCAATAAACATTTTGGCATGTGTTCCAGATGACGAAAAAATACTTAGCCGGTTTATCATATTCATAATATGTAGCTTACCTTAAAATATTGATTTTCATTTCTCGTTCGAAGGCCTAATCGTACTCCACCATCAACACTTTGTCCTCTTGAAGTTGTCCTTGCAGAATTTACGCACGTGTTTTTGTAAACTGTTATTGTTTCTCGGAACACAATAATTCACAACACTAGTTACTACTCGCGCACCAAAAGAAATTAAACGCTCGAGAATCCTCTTCAATGAATCGCTTTGTAGACAGATATGGACTAAATAGTACACACACCACTTAACCTCGCGACGCCTACAGTTGTAAACAACACAACTACCATCCACCACCAATTCCACGCGCTTACCAACCATAACTGCGCGGCAGCAAGGGGTCGTGTTTTATCAGTGCTACCAACACAAAATTAATTTCCCTTCTCCTTGCTGTCATAAATAATAATTTAAATATACCGTTCATTATAATAATATAGTATATTGAATGTATAATTCTTTGTATTTCACCTTGTATTTATTCTACGGAGTATTGAATAAATTCATTCATATTAATATATTGAATATGTATTCTTTAATGCTATGTGTCTCTTTAAATTCTATTTTCATACTACCGTAACTAATATAACTAACGCCTAACTAATTTTAGAACTGAAAGTAGCAGTCTATCGGCACTGCAATAAAATAATTGAAGATTATGTTGCAAAGTAACTTTGCATCACTGTTTTATAAATTACAACTTAAAGTTGCAGTCTTGATTTATCACACAATTTAATAGAATAAATTTAAGAAATTATTCAAGTAATACAAGCTATTTTTTGTATATGAATAGTTAAACATTACGAGGTACCCTGGGTAAAATGAATTCCTGGTACTTTATTAAAAAAACTGCAGCATTCTTGTTCTGCACCAGAATGTATGTCCTCTCTTCTTGTGACAAAACTGAACTGTTTTGCAACATGTCTAACAGATTTTCTTTTCAAGAAGACGATCAAACTTCCAAACTTCGGTATATCAACATTAAGACTCAGATATAACAAAGAACATTGAATAAATAAACCATAATGTTGAAGATTTCATTATCTTCGATTTCTCCAAATAAATACGCCAACAAAACACACTCAATAATTGTCCTGACATTTTACTTTTTGCACCAAACTGAATAAATCACGTTCTTGGTTATACAGCTATTTGGATACAGGAGATTTGCCACCACTTACAACGATTTACCCGCTAACACAGTAACACACAATCCGCTGAAGGCCTACGTTCGCCGCAGCAAACCGCCGGGTCCACCAATTTCTAGAATTTACCCGAGGTTTGCGTTAGGTTAGTGTGTGTGTAAATGAATTAATTGCAAAAAAATTTTTTTTTCCGAATGTCCGCTAAAGCTACACTAGAATCCCAGTTATGTTTTCCATTCTTAAATCCGCCCTGGTGGGAGTGCAGTCGGCACTTACTAGGGGAGACCTGTGCGCAGCCTCGGATAGTGGGAGGGGACAAGGGAGCACGTTACTAGCTAGTAAGTCCAAGTGCTCCAGCAACATATTTATAACTGTAAAGGTTGTGCTGTTTTTATCTTTCCTGTTGTTCCTTATTACAAAATTGAGTTTTTTCCTCGAGCATCCTCCATATCGCCCGAACCCATACAACAGCTGATAGTTAAAGATCATATCTCAGGTCATCTAGAAATAAGATTTCTTTTATCCGTTAAGTATACAAGTCTGTAATGAGTGGTCCTCGATAGGAAAGCCTCCTTCACTTTTTCAACGCTTTCCATTTTGCGTTCTGCCATATATTGCTATATCAGCGTCAACTCAGAGGTGATTTTTTAATGGTGTTTAACGCCCATTTTTACTACTGAAACACCACAAGCGGTTCCCATAGGCGATAATGCCTGTGATCTTGTGATATATACATGGTCTGTTTTTTTATTTACCCACGTCCGAAAATGTCCTGTGCGTCTGTAGATCTTCCCAGTTTTTAGATGCAATGGACGTAGAGATGTAGAGATAAACTTTTACGTTTTCATTGTCCATTTTTACCGCTTTAAACACCCCTCACGTCGATACATTTATCACATGTTCTCAACGCTCGCATGGAGGTTTTGTGTCTGGGCCAAGGCCGCCTCGTATCTCTACTCACGGCCGCCTGCCTGTCCTTGAACTTCCGAGCAGTCATTAGCCTACATTCGTACGCAATAATAACAAGTCAGCTGATTTTAGAGTAGCGTATACTTATGTGTAAATGGAATGTTAGTGGAATTTTGACAAATGAATGGTAAATTAACACAAGCAATTTGTAAAAATGAATTACATACAGGATTTCTGGGTCCCGTTAAAGGTCTCTATAGGAAACATTTTTGAAACTAATCAAATACTGGAAATTCCATACAATTCGGGAAGATTGAAAACTCCAAGAACACAGCTTCAAAAACTGTAAACAATTACAGGGTTATTAATAATATTATAAATGATTATTAAAGCGGTTTTTATAAATTTGCAATAGCTGTATTAATTGACACATTATCACAAAACGATACAGACAACAGATGAACTCTTTTTTTTTTTTTTTTTTTTTTTTTTTTTTTATATTTACGAGCGTTTCATGTTGTCCCTATGCCACTTCAATAGATATCAAGTCTATAATCAAGTTCTTCCCACATTCGACGCAACATGTTTATAACAGCCTGCTCAAAGGTATTGTTGATACGAGTTGGCAGTTCTGGTAGCTTTGCTGGTGCTCAAACACTGAATCTTTGACATGCCTCAGGCAAAGTAATCATATGGAGTTAGGTCGGGGAGGCGTAATGAATGAATAAATGAATGAATGAATGATAGTGTTTTAACGCCCATTTTTGCTACAGAGGCACCAGAGGCGGTGGACACTGGTGGTACATGAGATGAAATGATAAATTGGGAAAGATTTATTTTTAAAAAAGGAAACGTTTCAGGCCTAAGTTTAGCGTACCTACCCGGCATTTGCCATTTATGAGGACTGAGGAAAACCTCAGTCAGGGAGGATGGTCCTGGCGGTATTCGAACCCAGACCTCCCGCTCACAAATCCGCACCTTAACGACCTCGGCCACCCGTGGTGGGGGGAGCGTGGAAACCATGACAGGAGTTGGTGATCATCACCTCCACCATGACCCATCCATCGGTTCCTCAATCTCCTGTTTAAAAATTCGAGAACATTTTGATGAAAGTAGGGAAGTGGAGAACCACCCTATTGTTAGAGAAAATCCACACAGTCAGTCTCCCGTTGCGGCATAAGCCAGTTTTCCAGCATGTCCAATTACATGTGTCTTCGTAGAGGAAAACGGGATCATAAACTTTAATCTGAGATTGCACAGAACATATTTAACTTTTGACGAGGCTCGAACGTGCTGCATGACAGTGCGGGTATTTTCTGTGCCCCACATTGTGTCGACTCACTTTGCCATTGCTTCATCATTGAAGACAAGTCTCTCAGCAAACCATGAGTTGCTGCAAACGTGCAGAAAACTCAAAGCGTCGCACTTTGTCAGGGCTTGGAGCAATTACAAGTGCCAAGGTTTCTTTGCAACCGTTTCCGTAAGATCTTCCAAACGGTCAGTTGTGGAATGTTCAGTTCTCTGCTTGCTCTGTTCGTCGATTTCTGTGGATTGCATATATAAAACTCACCACAGCACTCAACAGCTTCTTCAGTCACTGTAGGCCAACTCGCTCATTTCCCCTTATAGAAGCATCCTGAAGTTGTAAATCGCCCATACCATCACCGAATGGAGTTCACAGTTGTGTATCTTTTTTAAACTTAGTTCTGAAGTGTCGTTAAGATGTTATGATAGATGTAAATGAAACTCAATATGCTTTCTCAGCGCCTATCGCTAATCTTTACTAATTGCTAACTGCTGCACTCTCGCGGCAGAAATTCTAAACGTGATTGAAAGAAAAATCGTTTAAGTATTTCTACATGCCTGTAAAGTTTTGTGACAATATCTCCAATAATATACCGCTTCAATCGTTTATAATAGCCCCGTATTACTGCAGTTGAATACCAGAATTATAGCTGGGCGTGCTAAG
This sequence comes from Metallyticus violacea, assembly GCA_030762175.1. NCBI lineage: Eukaryota > Metazoa > Arthropoda > Insecta > Mantodea > Metallyticidae > Metallyticus > Metallyticus violacea. Next base: position 19,281,581 of record CM060831.1, on the reverse strand, counting down.
AAGCGTCAGAAGATACTGCGAGATGATATATTAAAATTGCTCTCCTGCAGGAGAACACAGCTCTTCCTGAGTGGTTCCAAAATTTGATATGCAAGAGGGAGGCAGCTGGTAGGAAAAGAAAAACAGACCGGCAAACCCTTGAGAGAATACGCTAGCTGCTATATGGAATACAAACACCTAGGCGAGAGCTATGTTTTTTAGAAAGCTAACATCACGAAACCAAGGTTTCCTTCGGTATTTAATCACACTCGAGGTGAACATGTTTAATAATATTTTCTTTGTTTCTAAAGAGTGTGTGTCAAATATTTAACAATATCTATCGCTTTCTCTATAAACTTCACAGAGTCCTTCCCAAAAATCTTACCTTCAGAGTGTTTCTTTGTTTGAAGTAGGAGAGCAACAATAATTCTGCAAAATCTCAATCTGGCTTCTGGAAAATAATAAAAGGAAAAGTTTAAGCTTTCAAATGGTGTATTAACGGGAATCTCCTTAGAAGTGGAATATTTTGTAATTTAGTTAAAGCGTTTCACTACGTTAACCATAATCAGGGCCAGAATTTTGATGACATGTCGTTTTTCCCTTCAATTGTACACATTACTCATTTATTTATGGTATTAATCCTGTATTACGGTTTAAATAGGCATGCAAAAAGGCACTTAAAATATGAAAATATGCAATAATATAATAAAAAGGGGCATTATAAAATGTAAAAACAGAGAGTAATATCATTTACTAATAATGAAAATAGATATTTAAGATACTTAGTAATTTCTTTTTCACATTAAAGTAATTATTTTTCTTGGTTACAACAAGATTTTTTCAAGGTATCAACTGTTATGGTCTGCCGCTTGTCAGAGAGAGAATTTTTCACAATGGAAAAGGAATGTTCTACTTCTACTGAAGTGATTGGAGCATATTTAAAACAAGTCATTTCGAAAGGACTCATACCAGTTACAACAGAACATTTGCATTTCAGGACATCGTGGAAATGTTGATCAAAACAAAGAAAAGTAGTTTTGAACAATCTTGACGAATAATGAAAAGATGCGTAATGGTATCTGGTCGAGTTCATTTTCTGGTTAAGCATATAGGGGAATCACTTACTTCTGAATTGAACACATTGTAGGGACGATTTATTACAAAGTTGTACCGCTCTCATCTTTCTCGCTTGCAATTCTTTGCTACATTTATGCAGCTGAGAAGTTACCTCCACCACAAATTTCATTGAATTGTCTCGCGCAGATCAATAGAAGGTCATTCGCCAGGACTATTCAAAACTACAGTATTTCCCTCATTCTCTGTATTTCTTGGTATTCGAATGCCCGTGTCAAACTTTCACTGTTGAAGGTTTTGCTATTTAAAGAGCTTAAGTGAATGGGTCGAGGAGAAAGCATTTTTGGCTGTTTGAAAAGAAATACATTTTTATGAAGTGAACGGCCCAATTAATTGTTATAAATTTTTACACTTCCATATATTGATTTTCTTTACTTTTTTAATTCGTAAATAATCGCAGAAAAGAATTACAACGATCCAAAACAGGCACAAAATAAAAGGTAAAATGAAAACTAGCTCTACTGATCTCAAATGTACCGAAATATTTTCATTTCTATTTGACTCTTAAATATATTCACCCAAATGCCTAACTTTCGGGCTCTACTGATTATTTTTTAATGGTGTTTAACGCCCGCTTTTACTACTGAAGCGGTGATGCATGAGATGAAATGATTATTGGGAAAGGATTTTTTTTAAGGAAGGAAACGTTTCAGGGTTAAGTTTAGGGTATCTATCCGGCATTTGCTAGTTATGAGGACTGAAGAAAACTGGAAAAAACCTCAACCAGAGAGGAGGGTCCTGGTGGGATTCGAACCTCAGACCTCTCGCTCACGAGTCCGCGCCTTAACGACCTCGGCTACCCTTGGCGGTAGGGGGGGGGACCTCTGCTGATGATACAAGAAATGAAAATATAAATTGCGAAAGGAATTTATTTTTATAGAGGGAAACTTTACAGACCCAATTTAGGGCACATTTCTGGCATTTACCATTTATGAGAACTGAGAAAAACCTGGAAAAAACTCAGTAGGGGAGGACGGTTCTGGAGAGAATCGAATCCCAGACTCCCGCTCACAAGCCCGTGCTTAACGATCTCGGCAACGGTTCTGAGTTTCGTAGACACTTGCTTGCTATGCTCGTGAATCTATCAATAACCTAAAAACGTCTTGTGATAATTTTGTATTTGCTGTGCGTATACTGGAGTACCATTAAAGCCGAAATGTGACATACGAATGGTTTCATCCGCTTTAAGTTCTATTTCTTCTCCATAGAGCAGGACAGAGGCAGAGGCAGTGACTTGAACGAAAAAAGAAGTGACCATGGAATAAGTCACGAAGCCTCTTCAGATTCTGCTCTTTCCTTCCATTTCTTGTTGGAAATTGGTCGTAAATTAGATATGGGTTGTGAAGAGACACTCATATCGCGCCTGGGAATCGTGCAATAATACAGTCTGTTCGTACAGAACATGTGCCTCTGCCACTTCGTGGAGAATGCAAAGTCCCTGCCTTTTCCTTCAAAATGCCGTTAAAGTGGTGACTAAGATTTCCTCAGAAATTCAAAGTTTGAATGGCGTAATATCCTGTGCCCTCTGCACGTGTGCAAATAAATACTGCTCTATACAGAGCACGCGCTGCTGTTTTGCCTTCTGGGATACACGTGAGATTAAGCCGGAAAGAAAAAAGCATTTCTTTTTCCCTTTCATGTTATAAGGTTCCTAATAATACGTATTTTTGTTTTTATGTTTTTTGTTTTCAGGTTAATATGATGCCTGCAAAGTTTTATCAAGATACTAAAATGTCTGGAATTAATATAGACAGTAATTTCTGTTCGGAAAAAGCATGTTACTGAAAACTGTAGGAAAGTGAGTTCTCGAATCCACACCTTTAAAAAATTAAACGTGTCCCTACCCAAACTCTTAGAAAGATCTTGGTGCAAGCCCTGTTCATACCTCATTTCGATCATTGTGATTTTCTGCTCACAGATTTATGGTCATGTGCACCATCCTCGGTCGCGATTTTTCGGTGCATCGACTTTGGCGAAAGTTAAACAAGATAGCTGATTGTGGTCAAATTTGACTGCGAGTGCTGGACCGATCAACTCGGTTGATTGCGGTCAATTTACACAAAATGGCTACCCGTTTCCATTTTCTTGTAAAAATTGAGGACGAGATAATATACCTGGATTACTTAAATCGAGACGACCGTCAAAATCGGATCATAGTGGAAAGGGTACAGCTTTTGAAGAGTATGGGGACAGGAAATTTGAAGAAGGATTCCGGCTATCAAAGGATACAGTGTGGTGGCTAGTAAATGAAATGATTGAGAGGTTAGAGTTACCAACCAATCACAATCAATAGTACACAAAGGAAACTTTGTAGGAAGCTACATATTTAGTATGTAGCGAAATCAAATGAGAAACTGTACTGCAGCAATGAAACACATAAGAAAAACGTATTCTGAAATATTCCTTGGCAACAGTTATACATAGGTATATCTATCTTGTCTTAACCTCACTTGCAAAGGAGTCGAAACACAATATCCTGCTCACACCGTTCGTTAAAACTCTTCTTCATCTCGCTCCAAAATCGCTTCATACGTTCTTCCGCAATTTTCCTGTTCACTAACTCTCGCTGTGAGATAAGATAGCAGATTAAGGAAATTTGTACAAAGAAAATGTCCTTCCTAATCAAAAAGTTTAATAAGAAATGTATAACACACACTACAGTGTTCAGTGTTCATTAACTTAAAAACTTGTACGGTATATACTAGTTATCCACGCCTCCTTCAATTACTGCTATTTAGGAAATGTAAATCTGTATTATGCTGTATACTGCCATAATTAAGACATACAAGAGCAACCCAAGTTGCATTAAATGATTTATATTATACAAGTCCCTGGTGTGATTTCACTAAATCAGTATTAACTTAATAATTAACAAAGAAATAATACGCTGTTGATTTATTTCCAACTATAAACCACTGTAATAAACCAAATAACTGCAAATTAACAACATGGTGAAAATAACACACGGACCACATATTCCACCATTTTGTCTAGCAGCCATATCTACCTTGGGTCTGGTAATTATAGTGGGTCGTGATTCTTTAATCACGAAAGGCGCGTAATGTTGTTGGCATACTGATCACATTACTGCCGTTCATCAATAAAGTCATAAAATGGAGGTAGAGGAAGTAGAGGTCGTTGCAGCAGGTCATGGCTCACTCCGGACAGCAGCGTCAAATGAGGAGAAGAAGAAGAAGCATAAAGGCTTTTGCATATAATACAGATGAAACGTGGGGAGGTTTTCAGCATGTAAATCACGAACTAATATGCGCTTTAACATGTGCAAATACGGCTATATAAATAGATAGAGGATATAAAACTTATCCTGTGATTGGTTAAGGTATTATCATATATTTGTCTGTTGTTTCTGGCTTAATTCCTAAACTAATGCTTGTTTCAAAGGGGGACGATGTTTATGAGCTATAAACTTTCATTTTAACCTGGGTGGAAAAAGAAAACGAGTGCAAGCTGATAAGATAAGGGCGTCCCGTATATTGAGCGTAATTTACTCGCTTTTTCAAAAGCCAAAATGAAAGAGATTCTGATTACCTTGTTTATGATATACCAAATAGAGGGTTAAAATTAAAGTCTTCTAGGCTCTTTCACTGTGGTGCATGGTTTAATATGCTACCATAGCTTTCACCAGCTTCTACGGTTGGCATCATCAGTAGATGATGAACAACAACTGACTGCTGAAAAATCGACAGCTACAACCAGTAGTCTTCCTTCTAAACTGTACACATTCCCAAAGATACATAAATAACATATTCCTTTAAGACCTAATGTCATACCATTGGTTCACCAACGTTCAAACTAGCTCAGTACTTGGCATCCTTGTTGCGTCCAATAATAGTACAATCAGATCACCGTATCAATTCTAAACACTTTGTCAGAATGACCAATAAGACCAACATCAAGCCTAACGATACACTTGTGAGTTTCCATGTTGACTCTCTGTTCACAAATGTACCTCTCAAGGACACCTTGGAACTGTAGCAAATCCACTTTAAAACATAAGAAATTACATTATTCAGACAAGTTAATCTCCAGCTGCTTTAAGTGGAGAATCAAAATCCATGACCAGAAAGAAGGAGTAGAAATAGAAAGTCCACTAAGTCCTGTAGCGAATTTTTTAAAGCAACACTTTGAAGAGAATGCTCTAGACACTGCTAAACATAAACTTTCATTCTGGTTGAGATATGTGGACGATATCTTTGTTATATGGTCACATGGACACCACAGTAGAACACCTAAATTTTCTCCACGAAAATATTAAATTCACTAATGAAAGAGGAAGTATTGGCACTTCCTTTTCTAGATATTTAGTTCCGAGGAAATCATCAGGAGGAGCTTATAGAAAACACAAACATACGGAAATATATCTCAACGCCAGATCGAATCACCATCCTTATATATATATATATATATATATATATATATATATATATATATAAACCGCTAAACTACCTTCGGGATGTTTTTAAGGTCAGGGGTATAGTAACAAAGATATTGACAGAGACATCTATCCTAGACAAATGATAGCATCAAGCAAAAAAACTTCCAACATGCATAGAAAACGCTTGTATATTAAATAAAAAGGCATACAATCTATTTTCATACCGACTATTAAATTATGGCACATACTTGGCAATGCAAAAGACCTTAGGCATCCTCTTGACACCACAGGAAGTAATAAAATACCATGTGAGCGTGGCAAAGTGTAGATAGGCAGGCCGGAAGATCGATTAAAAACAATTGAAGGAACATCAGTAATCAGTCATATCAGTCTGAGCGCTCTTTTTTTTTTTTTTTTTTTTTTTTTGATTGATTTATTTACGGACGCTCTTTAACATCTCAGGTCATCAGCGTCCCATTCAACTCGGGGCGTGAAACGGCCGACAAATTTTGCTCAGAGGCCTCTCTTTCAGGCTTGAGGTTCTTTTTCGTGCCGTAAATGTACGACACGGGACCCACGGCTTTACTTCCTTTCCGAAGGAAGCCATACTTAGGATTTTTACGCCCCGGAAAAATCCATCGGTCCTGGCCGGGTTCGAACCCGCGATCTTGGGTTTAGGAGGCACAAGTATGGTAACCACTACACCACCAGGACCGACATCTGAGCGCTCTGCGGTAGCAAAGCAGACCCATAGATGAATGTCATGACACACACTTTAATAAAACCGAGAGGTTGCAAACACAAGGCTTTTTAAATATGGCCAGGGAGACATTGGAAACACAACAATTTTAAACAAACAATTTTAAACAGAAGCGACGGGTACAGCTAAATAGTAGGAAACCGGTCCTTACAAACAAACTACTCCCGTCTCCCTTCCCCTACACACGTAATATCGATTGAGCTTCTAAAACCAGACATAGACGGATCAATACTGTCGTTATCAGTCAGCTGTTGTTCATCATCTACTGGTGATGGCAACCGCGGGAGTTGGAGAAAGCTATGGTAGCATATC